>CAUYQV010116832.1:0-32029 GCA_963574575.1 Galagoides demidoff
CAGCTACTTGGGAGGCGGAGGCAGGAGACTCGCTTGAGCCCAGGAGTTGGAGGTTGCTATGAGCTGTGATGCCATGGCACTCTACCCAGGGGGATAGCTTGAGGCTCTGTCTCAAAAAAATAAAATAAAATAAAATAAAAAAGGAACCTCCAGCACAGCTGTGCCAGAGCCCCAAGGGACCCCCCCCAGGCTGCCGCCCACTCCCTAAAAAGAACCTAACACAAACCTTACATAAAGAACTCCTGAAATTTAACAATAAGAAAACAAAGCAATTAAAAAGTGGCAAAAGTTATGAATAGTCACCTCACCAAAGAAAATACACAAATGGCAAATAAGTATATGAAAAGATCTTCCATGTCATATGTTGTCAGGGAATTGCAAATTAAAACAGCAATGAGATGCCTCTGCACAGCTATTAGAATGGTTAGAATCCAAAACACTGGCAACATGGAAGGCTGGTAAGGATAGAGAACAACAGGGACTGGCAGTCATTGCTCGTGGGAAAGCAAATTGTCTAGCCACTTTGGAAGACAGTTTGGCAGTTTCTAACAAAGCTATGCCTAGTCTTCTATGTGTACTACATGATCCCACAGTCATGCCCCTTGGTATTTGCCTGGTGAGTTGAAAACTTATGTCCACAGAAAAACCTGTACACAAAGGTTTATAGTAGGTTTGTTCATATTTGCCAAAACTTGAAAGCAACCAAGACAACCTTCAATAAATGAATGGAAGACAAACTGTCATACATCCGTACAATAGAATGTTATTCAGAAAAAAATGTAAATGAACTAAAAACCCATGAAAAGATATGGAGCAACCTCAAATATATGTTGCTAAGTGAATAAAATCCCAATCTGAAAAGCCTAAATACCGTGTGATTTTAACTACAGCCACTCTGGAAAAGACAGAACTACGGACAGAAGAAAAAAAATCAGTGCCAGTGGTTCTGGGACAGGTGACTAAGTAGACCCAAAGGATTTCCAGGGCCGTGAATCTATTCTGCATGACAGTGTAATGTTGGACCATGACATTACAGATTTGACAAAACCATAGAACTGCACAGCATAAAAACCGAGCCCATTATAAACTATGGAATCTAGTTAACAGTGTACCAATATCAGTAACTGTGCCACACTACTGCAAGATGTTGTTATAAGGAGAACTGTGGGGAAAAGGGACATCTCTGTACTTTTTGCTCAATTTTTCTATACATCTAAGCATGCCCTAAAAAATGAAGTCTAGATGCACTTTACTATGAAGTATTATTGTACAATCTCTTATTTGTTAAAATACGTATGGCAATATGGGCTCAGGAAGAATCTAGGTAATAGGGCAGTGCCTGTGGCTCAAAGGAGTAGGGGGCCGGCTCCAGCTATCAGAGGTGGCAGGTTCAAACCTAGCCCCCAGCCAAAAAAAAAAAAAAAAAAAAACTGCAAAAAGAAGAATCTAGAGAATACAAACTAAAATGTGAACGGTTATCTTGGTGTGATAGAATTGGATTGGGTTTTTGTTTTTTTCTTTTGCTTATCTGGAATTTCTAATTTTTAATATGTATTACTTAAATTATTAAATGTATATTAGAGAGGGGAGGGGTGATTTTGCTGTGAGAATCAGGTTCTTGACTCAAACCCCTGAATATTAACCGTGATGCTCATCAAGTGAGTGCACCACGCTCCAGGCGCTTTGCTTGCATTCCCGATTCCACTCTTCCAAGTTGGGTCTTTTTGCCCATGCTACAGATGCAAAAACTAAGACAATAGTCTCTTAGCTCAATGTCACAATGTCCCTGTAATTTTGAGAAGGACAGATGGTTCGTAAGCCTCTCTCTTTTGGTGCTAGGTGGACAGCTTTATGGAGGTGTGCTTACCAGCACACATGTACACACAGGTGCGCAGGCACGTTAACTGCCACGCCCTCGAGGTCTTCAAGTCAGCTCCAGAAAAGAGTCATTTTACCTCCCCTGACTCAAGACTGAAGTCCTTCTGTGGCTGCAGTGGGAAGTTGAGCTCATATCACATAATCACATAATCAGAGCTGGAGACCAGGTTATATTAGTGCTAAGCACTCAGCTGAATGCTGGCTTCTACCCAAAAAATAGGAAGGCTTGAAGCCGCTTCTCTAAGTCATCCTCGGCCAGGTGTCAGACGCCATGCTAGCTTCCTGTTTTCTCTTGCGTTGTATCTAGAGTGGCCTCACGGATAACATCTTGTCAAAGAAGAAAGCCCAGTTTCTACTCACGTTTTTTGTTACCGTACATGATCTCTGGCAGGGAAAACGGGCAGTTTCTGTTTTTTCTGTTATTCACAGCCCAAGGCCAATGAAGATTTCAGACCTCTTTGCAAGGCTGTTTCACAGGATCCTCACTTTAAAATTACTGGTGTGAGTCCAGAGGAGGATGTGGCGTTTCCTAGTTTTTGAGGCCGCTCTACCGACCGTGCTGCCTCCACTGGATTGGCCCAGAGGCACATTCTGAGACGGAATTTGAGGGCACCTTAGTCTGTCCAGGCTGCTACAGTGAACACTACAGACTGGGGGGCTTGTAAACAACAGAAGATCTGGAGATGAGGAGCCCCCGTCGAGGGAGCACAGATGCTGGTTTGGCTGAGGTCACAGGTGGCTGTGCTCTCCAGGTGTCCTCAGGGGCAGCAAGGGCGAGGAGGCTCCCGGGCATGCCTCCTCTCATGGACCTACGCAAGCCCATTCATGAGGGTGGGATTGCATCCTACCTAAGCCCCACTTCCAAATCCTGCCACGTGAGGATTAGCTTTCAGCACGTCTATTTGGGGGAACACAAGCATTCCGTTCATGACAAAATATAAGCGGCTCACTGACCAGGAGACCCCGAGAAACAGCAGAGGCAAGCGGGGCAACTGGTGGGAGGGGATGGGCAACCCAGGCAGCCTGCGCTGTGGACATCGGGCGGGCTGGGCCGAGGTCCGAGGGCCCAGGGGCCCCTTTGCCCCGACTCTGGGTTCTACGCCCGGCCGAGGGCAGCCTCCTTTACCTAACCTGTGGGTTACTCCCCGGGTGGTCTCCCCAGAACCAGACCCATGGTCCCAGGGGGAGGCGATGCGGCAGAGGCCGGCAGAGGAGAAGTGAGATGGGCGGGGTGGCGGCCGCCAGTGTTCAATTACCCTTGAGCAAGCTGGGGAGTTGCTCCCTCAGACTCCTCCGGTCCCGAGGAGTTCAGCCCGCACACGGGATTCAACGTGGGTAGTTAGTACACAGGTGGGTCTGTGTGCTCCACCGCGGCCGTGAGGCCTGCGGGGCGTCACTGGGTCCCCGGCAGCCTCCGCTCCCGGCCTCTGCCCGAGGAGGTGATGGCCTGGGGACAGCGTGGGAGCCTCCCCTGTCCCAGTGCACCAAGCTGGCCTGGAAGGCCGGGAGTCCCCAGGTCACAGTCTGGGTCTCTCCCTGTGCTCTACATCCAGAGACACTTAAACCATATCCAGAGTGTTTGGAAAGGCAAATCTTCCTGGTCCATCTTCCTCCTTCTTCCGACAGAAAACGTAGACTGGACCGTGGTGCTGACCGTGCTGCTGGCCATGCTCACCGCGGAGACTGGATTCCTGTGCTCAGCGCAGTGGGTGTGCGCGAACCTGGGACGCTGCTCTGAGGCATGCAGATTCTCCAGGCCCATGGACACGTGTGGCTTTCTGAACCAACTACTGTGTGTTTAATCTCCCGTGGTGACAGAGAGAGGGACCAATCTAAGGCTTATGAAGGGGACGTGGGGGAAAGATAGACTTAAACATTTATTAACGTATAATCCTGTTAAGTTTTCTCCGCCATATGCCAGCGCAGCAGCACGTTTGAAATGTGTACTAATTACCCCTGTTGTATCCTGTGTGTACGCTTTATACGCAGCCTCTGACCTTTCCGTTAATAACTTTGCGTTATATTCATTGACCTGAACCAAATTGAATTCAGTGGCACTCACTCAAGAATTGAATTACAGTCTTCTTAATTGGTCTCTTATTTGAATGTGAAAAAATAATGGCTTGCCACCTGTAATATGTTTCCAACAAAATAAAATTTGAATTCCAATATTTTCTCCAAACCAGGGAAAGGTTTGGCCATGAAAATATCATTCTGGTATCATCTCCAAAAATACAATTCTCCAAATCTTCTCTTTCATTGTCAATGCCACAGAAAATGCCTGCATGGATGCATCAATTAGGGAGATTCATGCAAATCAGCTGGGGCAGGCAGGCTGTTGGGCAAAGTGGCCCTCAGAACAGGTGACTCTCCATCTCTGTCACCAACGGTTGTATCACCTTACCCTCCTCAGCTCTTAGGATGTTGGATTATGTGATTTAATGTACCTCCAGCTGGCAAAATAGAGAACGTTAAAACAGGAATATGTTAAGCATACGATTTTCTGCCGCATTTGTTAGTTTTAAGTCCTTGAGCTGCACTGTCTGTTGGCTGGAGGGGGGCAGAAATCTAATTTCAGGGGTTTAGTGATGTTCTCCTATCGACAGTTTCACAGGCAATAGATACCGCCAGCAACATTGTTCTTAACACCGTTCACTCATCTCTTCCCTTGGAGGATTCTTGCAAGTGATCGAAGAGATAGGAGCTGCTGGAAATTTTTGGCTTTGCTTTCTAATTCCAGTGTGAAATTAATTGTCCCAACTGCAAAGAACTACTTACTCCTTTACTTACTATATTTAACTTAAAAATGCAAATGTTATTAGTGGACTGATCACTGATAAGAGTGCCTTTGTGCCTGGCTTTAACCTCTATTAGTGAGGATTATGAGGACGTAGCCACATTGGCATTTTCTGAGTGTCACCGTGACAGCACTTGCTGCACAAATGCCTAGCTGTCACCGTGAGTTTTATCACTCGGTTTTTCCCTCCGAATGTAGACTAATAAGCCCAGAAATTACAATTGCCTCCCTGCCGAATCTGTGATAGGCGGAAATAATGATATCAGTGCCCTGCTAATCTTCTTGCCTCTGCGCTTGGCACTGTCCTATTGAGTCACCTGTCACACTCCGCTTTGATGAGGCGAATTCAATCTCCCTGCTGTAATGACAATGGGGCCATTTCAATGTTTGGAAATGATTATGTGGAAGCTTCGCCATGCTCCATCTTGGCAAGCAAACCAAGGGGCTGTGCACGCCAGGAGAGCAGGCTCTGGCTGTCGGCAGGCAGTGGAGATGCTGAGTTATTACGAAATACACATAAAAGTTGGCTTCGTTATGAGCCCTCCGTGGTGGCCTTCCAGAAGGGAAGGATGGGGAGGGGAAGAGAAGGAATCACTCTTGCAGAAGCATAGCCATTGGCTAATCTCTCACTTGTCTGCACAAATTTGCTCCTGAAAGGGTTTACCAGGAAGGACATCTGTGTTGTGCAAGGAGGCAGGGGTGGCTGGAGCATATAAATTATCACCGTGACACTGCCAACATCATTTGCGGGGGCTTTGGGCAGAGCCATGGCATATGGATCGTGGAGTTCTTCTCCAGGATATTAACCAAATAAAAATTTTCTTGTCCCAGGCTTTCTTGTTCTTTGAGAGTAATACTGCTGCAGAACAAGGACATTTATGTAACTTGGACACCACGGAGTGTTGACGGGATCTGGAGCAACCAGAGCCACTGTTGGTGATGTTTTTTAAAGCCACTTTGGAAAGCCAGCAGTGGCTGCTAAAGGGAGACCAACCCAGAAACTGTGTTCCTAGGTCGATACCCAGCAAAGATGCACGTACGTGCCTGATGAAAAACATGAACTAGAACATTCATAGCTGCATACCTCGAGGTAATGCCAAACTGGTAAATCTTCATCGAAATGCCCAAGAGATTGTGAATCCTTTTACAGTAGAATATGACTTCCTATATAGTTGTCCGAATGAACCAACTACAGTTATGGCCAGGCATCTCACAGACATGATTTGGGGTGAAAGTAGATAAATGTAAAGGATGACATGTACAAAGAATTCCATGTATCGAAGTTCAGATATGGGTTAAACTGCCCCATGGCATGAGAAGCTGAGATCATGGTTGCCCTTGATGGAGGGAAGGACTAGGAGAGGAAGCAGAGGGAGCTTCCTGGGTCTGGTAATGTTCCAGTCCTTGCTCTGAGAGCTGATTATGGTGTTGTATTTGGTTTCAGAAAATCCCCTGACCTGTGCAGTCTTCTGTATGTACATTAGACTTTAATAAAAGGTTAATACTGTTGGGGCCTGGGACGCCGTATCTCCGGCTCCGACCCAGGGCCTCCTTGGAGCCGGAAGGCCAAGTTTCTGGCCCTGTCTGGACACAGGCTGCTGCGCCAGCTTACTCGGGATAGGTCTCGTTCAGGTCTCAGGGGCTGAAGCACCTTAGGAGTAGGAGCAAGCGTCTGAGCAGCAGTCTCAATAGGGAAGTCCGATCAGGCATCCTCCACGCAAGAAGTGGAGCCAAAGGAGGAGCCATCAGGAGCCTCAACTAGTTTCTCCCGTGGCTATTTACAGAGGGGATACACCACAGGTGTGGAGACTGTGCAATAATGTTGGTGTTCTCCTCTCATGCTCTTGTGCTCTTTTTTTTTTTTTTTTTTTTTGCTGGGGCTGGGTTTGAACCCACCACCTCTGGTATATGGGGCCAACGCCCTACTCCTTGAGCCACAGGAGCCACCCATGCACTTGTGCTCTTTAACAAGAGACCAATGATGTTAAATCCCTTTCCCAATCCCTTATCACCAAGGTATTTCTCACAGATGCCTCCTACATAATACATTATACATAATGCGTTAATAAAAGGTTTCAAATTACATTTAACATTTTTTAAGGTAATAATATATGAGGCACCTGTGTGTTCTCCCTCCACAGTAGGACAAGGGTACTAAGGACAGAAAGCCACCTTGTGCCTGGACCTCACCCATGACCTGCTCTGTTTTCATTGGGGCGGGGGAGGGAGGTTATTCCTGAGAACCAAGCAGAAGCGTCTCTAAAACATTTGTCACCCAAAACTAGAGAAAGAAGGTGCTGGTCAGATGAACCTCCAGCTTTGTTAGCATCCTGTCAACATTGTTCCCTGGGGATCCCTTGACTTCGGGCAATAAGATAGAGAAGGTATCAGAAATGACAGATATGTTCTGGCTGGTTTGTTACACATTAGGAGGTGCAGCAGGTGACACCATTTATAGGGGTGAAGAATCAGGAGCCCCAGAGCTCCTTCCCAAACTGGCACGATTACAAATACAAACTCTTCCTGCTCTGCTTCAAATCATAGCTTTTCTCATGCATTTGCCAAATCAAGTCACATGAATAAAAAGTGCTCCTTTTGGAACTACTACGTATACATAGCTTCCCTGTCTGAACAATAAAGCGCAAGAAAAGCATTTTTATCTCTCGTAATCACATCCCAGAGGGATAGCAGCCCATAGAACACACAACACACAGCCTCTGATCCTTCTAGAAGGGCAGCTCCCAAGCTCCCTGTTAATGTAAAAAAAAAAAAAAAAAAGGTGTACAGAAACAAGCCATAATTCCACAGGCAAAGTCGCGTGCAATTGGACTAGGCTCTGTAATGTAAATTGCTTGGCTTGTTTCCAAAGCAAAACAGAGATGCCCCGGGCCCATTAAATTGTCTTCACACTCATTCTCTACGTCCATGTGTTCTTTCTGGCAGTCTGTTCTGTTCGTCTTGTCTGTCCTGTCCAGACATAAGGTTCATTTACATTCGTGCTCACTGGTTTACAGTTACCATAAAAGTCAGCAGGATACACATTTTAATCATCTTATTACACAAGATTTTAGCAGGATCTTTGTCTTTCTTAAACTAGGAACCAGAACAATATTTTTGGTTTTGTTTCTAATAGTACCAGTCATCATTATAATAGCAATGAATCCACCCGAGTCTAAGTTATTTTCAAAGAAATAGGGTTTTCTTCACCACCTGGAGGAGAGGAAAGGATCTTTAACCTCTATGAACTTCAGTTTCCTCATTTATGTAGTAAGGATAAGAAAAGTACCTTCCTAAAGGGTTATTGTGAGGATAAAAGGAGATGGTGTATAGAAAGGCCTCAGAATGCTGCCTTGTGTTGAGTGCTACAACCCAGGAAATGGTAGCTCCTAGAATGTTGATATTATGATGCTATTCTTCTGAGCAAAACTCATCAACACGCTTCCATTGCCTGGAAAAACAAAATCCACACTTGACTACAGCAGTCAAAGCCCTTCAAGGTCAGAGCCCAGCCTCTGCACAGCACTGAGCCCTTCGACAGATCAGACCCTCCTCGTTTTCCAAACCTGCTCTTTCTCTCTTTCTCTCCACTCCTTTTCCACAAGCATCGGGTTAGAATTGCCTCCTTTTTCCTCCATCTCTTTCTTCCAGTTTAGAGCCTACAATTTCTTCAAGGCACTATCAAAACACTCTTTCCAGAGCAGTAGCTCACACTTGTAATTCTAGCACTCTGAGAGGCTGAGACAGGGCACGAAGGTGGGCACCTATAGTCTCAGCTACATGGGAGGCTGAGGCAAGAGGATCACTTGAGCCCAGGAGTTCGAGGTTGCAGTGAGTTATGACGCCATGGCACTCTACTGAGGGTGAAAGTGATACTCTGTTCCCCACCCCCAAAGATATTCTTTCCTTCATGAACCCTTTGCTCCCTGGGCGGATACCCAGAGGCAGACACACCCCACGAGTAGCTGTGTGATCCCCTTCATTTCCCAGCCTCCCTGGTTTTGGCCAAGAAAATATGAGCAGAGCTATATGGACACTTCCAGGATATGTAGTGTAACGGCCTTTATTTCCTCACCTGTCCCAGCAACCTCAGAAGCCAGGTGACCCCCCTGAGGCACCTACAAGAGGGCAGCAGCTCCGTCAGCCTGGGTCCCTGAGCGAGCAGAGGACAGTCCAAGGGGAACCAGAGAAGTACCCAAGACTCTGTTACAGAAACCAATGACACACAGCAGATTGGGGCAGCAGCTGGGCCTGGTTAAGACTTCCCCATCAGCACTCTCAGATCCCTCAGCAGGAATACCTCAGCAGGCAGCAGGCCGCAGCTATTGGAGTGTGTATATGTGTGTGTATATGGAGGGAGGGCATGCACGTGCTCTTGTGTGTACATGCACGGATTTTCCTCCCAACACAGCTGGACACTCCTAGAACTCAGAGATCAAGCTGGCTTCATGTTAGACACTCCCATAGTCCCTATCGCATGTGGGTGTGAACTGGGAGTTCAGAAATATTTGTTGAATTGATTGCATTTTCCTTGTTTCTGAACGAAAACAAAGTTCAAATGGCTAAAAAGGTACAGGTGTAAGTGAGGCTCTCCCCTGTGCTTAGGAGGCGCGAGACCATTGTCCAACTTGAGGAACGGTTTCTCTTTGAACAGAAGACACCCTGAGGACAGCCGTGGGGGCTGCAGTACCACAGAGTCTGGGTGTAGCCACAGCCCCACTGGGGCCCAAGGCTCCCTTTTCTCTTTAGAGATGGTTCCCAGCCTCACTATTTGAGGTATCTGTCACCAAGGACAATGATTGTGTTATGTTTATGAATTTCAATAGGCAAACGTTGGTGTTTTTCTGAAAGCACCTCTCCATAGAGTGACGTTATTTTACTAGTGAGTCAGCATATATTATGGCTTAATGGGGACAGGTGATGGGGCCCACCAAAGCTGAGCCTGTAGTGCCTGGTGCTCTGACCCCTGAGCACGTGTGGCAGCCACCTCCTTGTGCAGACCATGGCACTGAGGGACATGGAATTCCCTGTAATAAAGGGGACATTTGTGACCTTTGGCTTATCTAAATCTGTTTGGTACTGCTCTCAACTAATAACTTCTTTGTACATAAAATAATCACCTGTAATGATAGCCAACCTTTCATTTAAATTTTCAAAAATCCTCTGGGCATGGGGGCTCATACCTATAATCCTAGAACTCTGGGAAGCTGAAGTGGGTCGGATTGCCTGAGCTCAGGAGTTCAAGACCAGCCTGAGCAAGAGCAAGACCCTGTCTCTATGAAAAATAGAAAAACAAGCTGGACATTGTAGTGCACACCTGTAGTCTAGGCAACTCAGGAGGCTGAGGCCAAAGGATCACTTGTGCTCAAGAGTTTGAGGTTGCTGTGAGCTACCCAGGGCATGGAGTGAGGCTCTGTCTCAAAAAATAAATAAATAAACTTCAAAGAGTTCAGAAAAAGAGCCTTTCAGATTCTTTAGAGAACCCTATCCTAGTTTGATTATTTTGTCTGGTTTGACAGAGGAAAAAAATGAAAAATCGAAAAAAATGTGAGCCTGTTTGATTGGCTTGACTGTGAATTTGTTTATTTGGTGGACAAACTGTGAATCCAGCCATAATCTTGGTCTAAGACACCCAATAAAGGAAAGAAAACACCAATTTGGCCTTCAGAGAGATTTGGTTTGAACAAGACACTGTGAAAAGATATTATATATCTTAGGATGAAAAGAAGTGGAACAAAGAAAAAGAGACATTCTGCACGGGCACTTAAATTCCCAGATACTAAAACAGAAGAAACAAACGCTACTGAACTGGGTCACCTTGGGCTCAGTATGAACGGTGGAAAACACACTTTGGTCCAGGAGAATAGAACAAAGTCAATTCAGAAAAGGAAAAGGGGCTCCCCAGAAGGTCCAGATAAAGGTCCCTTGTTTGCAGCCTTCTGAACACACAGACCTTTGCAGAGAACAGCTATGGTGAGAATATCAACACGTCCTTGGAGATGTTCATGCTTCCAAAAGGGATGATGCTGGAAGGCGGCTCCTGCACAGACATTTGTTCCAAGAGACATGTCTCACTGCCGAGGGATGCATCTCAGTTTGGGGTTTGTATTATAAATGTGTGCAGAGAGTATGTGGAGAAAATATGGTGCCAGGACAAACCACACGTGTGAGACACACACCAAAACATCCACAGTGGTTACTACAGATGGGAGATTCCCGGTCTCTACAGACTGCAGCAAACCAGCCAGCATGGCCAAGTTAGTAACTTTCTCTAAACAGAGTAGCCTGCAAGGCTTCTACTCCCCCCCCAAAAGGTTATAACCAATTCATGAACATTGTAGATAAGATAGAAAGTGTAGGAATCTGAAAAGGCAACAAAGCTCACTCCTACTGCTAACAGAGATTTCTTTTGAGCCTTATTTTGTGCCTTTTATGAGCAGCTGGAATCTTAAAAATAAACATGTGCCAAATGATCAAGGATGCTCAGTCATCCACCAAACGCACACCTACTGTGGGAGGCAGGAAGTTTGAAACCTTCTTCATGTTTCTGGAGACTCAGGAGCAACCATGAGGGCTCTGACAGAAAACTGTTAAGTGAGGTCAATCACTCTGTACCACAGAGTAGTTTGAACATGTGCCCTGCCGAAGTCAATGACCCTGCTGTGTGTCATCAGCAGCCACGTCTGGCTCCCTGACCCTGACCCTGCTTCAGTGCTCGGGATACTCACAGCAGGAGCAGAGAAGACAGTGAGGAGTGGCTTAATAAGTAAATAAACACACAGCATACTTTTCTGCTATTTGAGCACATTTTTTAGTATTCTAATAAAATGTCTATTTTCAATGAGTTTTGTTGTTTATTTTGAAATCTTGAGTCATCTTAAAAGGAAATCCTCTCTTGTTCCTTTTCAGAGGAAGTTTGTAAACATGCGTGCATAGCTTATAAAGCAAGGATGGCTTCTGCTCTAAAAACAACTGTCTTAGGCTAGGTTCTCCAGAAACAGCCCCTGAGACTGGTGTTTTTGTTTTGTTTTGTTTTAAGGAAGTTCTCCCATGGAAGATAAAGAAGGGTCAGGAGAAGCTAAAAGGGACGGAGAGACAGTCAAGCAGGGGTGCGGTCTTAGGCAAAGTCCTGCGAGAGGATAAGGTGAGCCAAATCTCTCGGGCACTCTGGAGCGTGGGCATCTCATAGCACAGCAAAGTGCAGAGCACCTCAAAGCTGGGGCAGGCTCACGACAAAAAAGGTGAAAAGGATCTGAAGGGAGATAAGCTAAATGACAGCAGCATCTTTTCTTTCTTTCTTTTTTTTTTTTTTAAGATGGTGTCCCCAGGCTACAGTGCCATGGGGTCAGCTTTGCTCGTAGCACCTCGAACTCCTGGGTTTCAGCAACCCTCCTGCCTCAGGCTCCCCAGTAGAAGGGCCTACAAAGCCCAGGTGATTTTTTCTGTTTTTAGTAGAGGCAGGGTCTCGCTCCTGAGCTTGAGGGATCCTCCTTCCTCGACCTCCCGGGGTGCTGGATTGCAGGTGTGAGCCACAGCACCTGGCTAACAGCAGCAACTTCTAATAGTGGATGCCTTTAAGGCAGTGGTCCTGGACCTTTTTGGCACCAGGGACCAGTTTCATGGAAGACAGGATTTTCGTGGCCTGGGGGGAACAGGGAGGTGGTGTTGGGATGATTCCAGTGCATTACAGCTCCACCTCAGCTCTTCAGGCAGGAGATTCTCCCAAGGCGAGCACAACTAGATCCTTCCCGTGTGCAGGTCGAGAAGGGTTCACACTCCTGTGAGGCTCTGCCACTGCCGATCTAATAGGTGTAGAGCTCAGGTGTGACGCAAGCAATGATGAGCGGCTGCAAATGTAGATGGAGCTTCTCTCCCCAGGGCTCACCTCCTGCTGTGCCACCTGCTTCTTAACATGCCCTGGACTGTGGCTCCATGGGGTTGGGTTTGGGGTTGGAAACTGCAGCTTTAAGGAACAGGTACATAAACAGAGAAGGGGAAATATGAAAAAGTGAAAGAAAGTGTAAGGAGGGAAGAAAAACAACTAAATATTCTCTTCCAAAATCAGAACAAGAGCTCAAAACATCACAGGAGCTGGCAGCATTGCTAGAGCCATTATGAAGTGTGGTACCCAGCCACCAAGATGGCCCCAAATGACCTTCCTCTCCTGTGTAGCCTCCTGCCACATTAGGTCATGATTGGTCTATGTGGCCAAAAGAATATGGTAGGAGTGACAACATGTCACTTCTGCTAGGCGAGGTTCTGAAAGACATATTGACTGGGGCCTGAGGCAGATAGATCGCTTGAGCTCACAAGTTCAAGACTAGCCTGAGTCAGAGTGAGACCCCATCTCTAATAAAATAGCCAGGCGTTCTCTAAAAAGTAGCCAGGCATTGTGGGGGTCTCCTGTAGTCCCAGCTACTCAGGAGGCTGAGGTAAAAGGATTTCTGGAGCCTAAGAATTTGAGGTTGCTGTGAGCTATGATGCCATGGCATGCTACTGAAGGTGACCAAGTAATACTCTGTCTCAGAAAAAAAAATTTTTTTTAAATAAAATTAAAGACATATTGGCTTCTGCCACTCTATCAGATCACTTGATCTAGGGGAAGCCAGCTCCTTTGTTCAGGGGCTCAGGCAGCCCTGTGGCAAACAAGGAACCAAACAAGGAACAACCCCCAAGCGTTCAAGTGACCACAGCCCCTGCCAACATCTTGACTACAGTCTGTAAAGACACCCTGAGCTGGAGCTAAGCCCCTCTCAAACTCCTGGCCCTCAGAAAACACACGAGGGAGTAAATATCCGCTGTTTTAAGCCACTAAATTTGGGAGTAATTTGCTATGCAGCAATAGACAACTTATTCACAAAGCATACATTCAAAGCAGATTTTGTGTGCTTATGGCTGGGCTCCAAACAAATCCAGACACAAAACCAAGAAGGAATCCAGAACCAGGCTAGGTAAAAATATGGGGTCACCATGATGGCCATGTCAACAACACAGCAGCCCTGGAAGGGGTCGGGGATAATCCCCACGCTGTTGAATAGATTCTGTGCCCCAATAAAGACAGAATAGCTTCCAGGTAGTTAAAGGAAGCAGAAGGAAATGTAAAACAGGAAACATGTTAGAAAAATTTTCATGAATGATTAAAATAAATAAAACTTCACTTGTGAAGGCGACTTTAATAATCTGGAAACTCATTTTTGGAAAATGAGTATTGGTTGTCTATTCAACAATCATCCCCAACCCTCTTTTCCATGATGGCAGAGACCACCTGCCACTTTACACATGAGATAGTCACTTTCCCAGCCTCCCTTGTAGCTGGGTTATGGTCAGCGGGGCCCAACAGGCAATCTGCAAAAGAATTTAGGAAAGGTTTTCCATAAGAAGAGAGACATGTGAAAAACGGTTCTTCCTGCCCAACTTTGGATTCTGTATGAGAACACCCTGCTCTGGTTTGCAGTAGCCATTCTGCCATGATGAAAAAAACCCCAAATTGTTCCCAGAGAGGCTGACTCAGTCCCTGACATTGCCAAGCAGCCAAATGAGTAAATCCCAGAACAACCTCCAGACTTTATGCCAGTAAGAAAACTAAGCTCCACGTTTTATGTGGATTTTCTGTCACTTGCCACCAAATAAGTCTGTTGCTCTAGAGCAAACCATCCTGAAATTGTGACTTAAAAGTAAAACAAGCATTTGTTTTGCTCATGAATCTGATGGTTGGTTGGCCCTGCTGGGCGGCACTTGCTTGGGTTTCTCCTGTGGTTGCAGTCAGATGGTGACTGTGACTAGAGACATTTTAAAAGCATTTTTACTCGTACATTGGCACCTGGGCTGAGAAAATTCAATAGCTGGGAGTAGGTAGAGCTGGGGCTCCCCAGTTTAGTGTATGTGTCTCTCACACATTTAGAGAGAGTGCCAAGAACACTACACACATTTTAAGGAAGGAAAAAACTGTGTTAAATTTGTAAAATTCAAGTCACGTTTGGCTTCTGCAATTACAAGAGGTGCTCGACTTGACTTGTATTCATCTTTTGTTATCAGTATACATGCGTCATTATGAAAATTTTGAGATACACAAAAATCAAAGAAACATGAAATCCATGTGGACAGAAACAAATGAAGCCCTCTCAGCAATGCTGACAAGTCAAACTGGTTGAAACTTGTACGGGTGAATCAGAATGGACACTAGTGGCTGCGTCCCCTGGAAGTGAAATAATGGACCATAACACAGTCTGTCTCAAAACTTTCGTAGTGACCTATGTACATTGAGTATTACAATGTTTATACTTTTTTTTTCCTTCCTTGAAATGGGTGTACATTTTGGCACCCTCTGAATATACAATAGACCCTGCATAGTTGACCACCTCCCCATGTTGACCACCTCCCGAAGTTGATCTAATTTTCATGCACCACATGTACATACCAGTACAATAGCTCTAGTTCCTTATATTGACCACCTCTGTATGTTGACCAGTTTATTACAGCCCTACGGGTGGTCAACTTACAGATGTTCTCCTGTGTGTTTGTGTATATGTATGTATGTGTGTGTATATATATATCTCCTATCTATCATCTCTCCCTGTCTATCTCTATCCTCTCTATCATCTATAGTGCATATTTATTGTATCTATCATTTATCTATCCTATCTGTCCAACATTATATCATCTACCATGTATATCTATCTATGCTACCTGTTACCTATCTATCTATCCATCTAGCTATCACCTATTATCTGTCTCTGTCTGTCCATCCATCCATCCAGCTATCTCTCCATGTAGCTATCTATCCATCTAGCTATCCATCTATGTATCTATGTATCTATCTATCCATCCATCTATCTTAGTAGCCTCAGGAGTATCAGGTCAGACCTCTTACATGGCAAATGCCTCCAGAAAGAGTGTTCCAAAAGAAAAGGCAAAGCCTTTCTAAACTAACCTTGGAAGTCACACAGTCTCACTTTTCTCAAAACCTATTCATTGTGCAGTAACAAAGACAGGCCCTTAACTCAAAGGGTGGGGACGTAGACTTCACTCCTTGGTGTAAGGAGTTTCAAATAATTTTTGGATGTGTTTTTAAACAACCAAAAGCAACCTAATGGGTACATTTGGGTTCTGCTGACAAGTCTAGATATAAAGAGTATCTCTGTTAGTCCTCTATGGATGGTTTCTCACATTGTCCTTTTTGGGAAAGCTCCCCTTCTTTTAGAACCCTTACAAACTCTTCCATCTCCTGAGAAACTCCTCCATGGTCCAAGATGTTCCCCAAACCTGGGGTGACTCATTCCAGCTAGCAAGACAGGGCTTCCGAGACAGTGACCTGGAGGAGGACTGAGCTATCTCTGTAATGCCGAGATGACTCATTGAAATGGGAGAATCTTTTAATAACCAATGGCTTATACTTGACTCCACCTGAAGAGTGGCAATTGTATTTTCCTTGCTTGCTAGGACACAAAGAGCATATTGAACACCAGTCACCATAACTCTTGTAATTTGTGTCCCCAGGCCGAGGAGATACAGCAGGGCACTAGCAACTTCTCCACCACCAGCTCCCGGTACAAATGTCTCTTTCTCGTCCCCACCATAGCAGATCTTCCACGGCCTCAAATTCTTGTTTAGAGGTAGGCAGAGTGCACATTATTTATCAAAAACAAGATTCATTCATTAGGGTTTGTCACATATTACTTTGGAGTGTATTTAAGAAGTAAGCCTTGGATTTGTGTAGCAGCAGAGCCTCAGTGTGTCTCAGCTGATTATGATTCAAGCTGATCAAAAGACCGCAGGAGGGAAAGTGCTCACCTCCAGTAGACCCCTGGAGCTAGCTGACTCATTAACCAGAGACAGATAGTCCAGATCTCCGGCTTCTCCCTCCACCCCCACCAGTGGCTCGCCTTTCTCCCTCTCTCTGCTCATTAGTGCCCGTGGCAGAGGCACAACAGTGAGATCAGAACTACAGAGTCCTTCTGTTTTTACTTGATTCAGGCCAGAAGGAAACTGAAACTAGTCACAGATAACATAATTTTTTTTCATTTTTTTTATTGTGGTAAAATGTATAGAACATAAACTTTACTATTTTAACCACATTTACATATACAGTTCAGTGGCATTAACTATATTCACATGGTTGTGCAACCATCACCAACATCATCTCCAGAACTTTTTCAACACATTGCAGAATTTTGGGTTATCTGTGAATTTTTATTTTTCATCGTGTCTCTATTCCCTATTTATTCAAAAATCTAAGACATGGCTAGATTAAATAAAATGTCACTTTGGAGGAGCTAACAATTATTTTTTAATACTTTTTATATCAAAACTTAAAAATCGAGGATGTTGTAGCATTTAGATATTATTATATAATAGACCATCCCAAAATATAATGGCTTAAAACAATGATCACTATAAGTCACTCTTCTCAGGAACAGCATTTGGGCCATATTGGGACCAGACTCATTTGATCCTGACTGGGCATGCCCACGCATCTGCTATCAGCTGCCAGGTTATCTGGAGGTCAGCTGGTGGAGGACAGCTCAGCTGGGACAGCTTGTCTCGGCTCCACCTGGTCTCTCATCCTCCAGCAAACTCATTCACATGGCAGCTCAGCCAGGATATCAAGAACAGCAAGCAGGCCGAGGCTCACGTGCTTTTCACATCTCTACTTACATCACATTTGCTACTGTACCGTTGACCAACATAAGTCTGGGGTCAGTGCAGGAAACTACCAAAAAGCATGTACGTAGGGAGGCATGAAAATATTGGGGCCATTTCTGTATGGAATCCACCATAGGCATTATCCTTTCTGAAGCTAAAATTCTACTAATACATGAAGATAATGATTCTTCTGAGATTGCCTTAATCCTAGGCCTTCTCAACAAACATTCTCAAGAGCCGAATTTGTGTAACTGGTATAATTGATCCCTAGGGCATTCTGAACCCAGCAGTTAGACATATTTATGCCCTAACAAAATCACTGAATCCAAATCATGTGTTTCTTCTGACCCCATGAGGTAGAAACCTCATTGGCCATTGTGGTTTGTGTCACCTCTTTTAATGCACACCTTGCATAGTGTCTTCTGCTCTTGAAAATCTTGAGAGGTCAGAAGAGGCTCATGCCTTACAGAAGAAGAACTAGGGGGTATTTTTTTGCAAACAGAAATATGTTTGCAAAGTCAGTGTCCCCTTTCCATTATAAACATCAGCTCCCATGTCCAATCTGTGCTATGATCTCACCAGTAAAATAGAGCTTATTTTGGTTAAATGATCCTTCCTATTAAAGTGTTCTCAAAATAAAAGAGTAAATATGTTCCATTTCTCACACCAGAATTTGAGGAAATGAAAAATATGATTTTTAAAAATTATTTGGATCAAGAAATCTGTCATAGGCAGCTCCTGTGGCTCAGTGGGTAGGACGCCAGCCCCATATACTGAGGGTGGTGGGTTCAAACCAGCCCAACTGCAATAAAAAAAATAGCCAGGTGTTATGGTGGGCACCTGTAGTCTCAGCTACTTGAGAGGCTGAGGCAAGAGGATTGCCTAAGCCCAGAAGTTGGAGGTTGCTGTGAGCTGTGATGCCACAGCACTCTACCAAGGATCATAAAATGAGACTCTGTCTCAAAAAAAAAAAAACAAAGAAAGAAAGAAAGAAAAAATAAATCTGTCACAAAGTCAGAAACTCATACCCTTAAAGGTGTCAGATGTCTTTGTCCTTTTTATTATTTTTATTTCACAAAAGTAATACTCATGGTAGTAATTTCTCTATCCTTCTTACCCCAGATCTCTGGTCCCCAATCACCTGCCCAGGGTGTCCTGTTCCTGGTCTCTTATGTATTAAATGTAAATACATGTGAACATGTATGTTACACATACAGTCTCCAACTTAAGATTTTTTAACTTTACAACAGTGTGAAAGTGAAATCATACCTTGAGTACTCATACAACCATTCTGTTCTTTACTTCCAGTAGCGTATTCAATAACTTACATGAGGTATTCAATGCTTTATTATATGATAGGCTTTGTATCAGATGATTTTGTCCAACTATAGGCTAATGTAAGTATTCAGAGAACATTGAAAGCAGGCTGGCTAGCAAGCCTGTGATGTTCAGTAGCTTAGGTGCATTAACTACATTTGTAACTTATGACATTTCCAACTTGCAAGGAGTTTATCAACCCCATAATAAGTTAAGGAGTATCTGCATGTGTAGTAGACTGAACTTCATAAAATTGCCACTGTTGAAACATGTTTGACCTACAACCTAAGCAATGTTATATCATTCAGATATATAAATATAGATAGATATAGCTATATATGTATATGTACATATAGAATAAATGGCAGAATAACAAACTGGCCCGCATGGTGGTATTTGTACTTACCTGTGTATCTGGGAGATCGTTCTACATCAGCAGGTGGTGCTTGATATTATTCTTAACCAGGACTGCTTAGGTAGGGCTGGAGTTTGTTTAATCATTCCCCCTCTGATCCACGCTTAGGTTTATTTCCAGTTTTCATTATTGCAAGTAACTGCCCGAGTGTTCCACTCTGCATTTGAACTTGGCATCTACAGGCCAGTCCGTCCTTCTCCTGCTTTATAGTTCTCTGGCTCTCAGAATGTTTCAAGGCATGAGGGAGCCCCAGGGTCACTGCCTCACGAATCACAACACTTGATGATCAATGTTTAAAAATGATATTAGAAACAACTAAAGTCTTTCTTCTTACTGCTTTTGAATCAGCTTGAATATAAATTCAGGAGCTTTTCCATGTCCGATAAACTTTAGGTCTGTAACAGAAGTCCTTGTGTGGAGGCCCCTCAGTAAGGAGAGATGGGTACATAGGATTAGTTTCCCAGACAAACCTGGTTTCAGTTCTTGACTGCCACTCAGAGGCTGCGTGGCTGGGGCAACTTACTTGCCTCTCTGAATTTCAGTTTCCTCACCTATATAGATTTTTTATTTTTGTTAAATCATCGCTGTCCTCACCTATAAAATGGAATATCCATCCCATATGGTTCTGGAAAGAAACGCTGTACCTGCCACCGAGGAGGCCGTCAACGAATTGGCCTTTTGCTCCTTAAACCAATTTTGTTTACATGATCAAAACACAGTGCTTTCTTAGGAGAACTAGGTCAGTGATGTTTTTAAGGAAATATGAAAAAAGGCAGTCTTCTGCAAGTCCGTGCTGGTATGCTCTAGGCAGTATTTGTTTTCTGATCTCAAAGATATCAGTGGATTTTGATTCCAAATCTCTGAAGTCTGGTCCATCCTTGGCACAGATTGGCCTGAAAGGTTTTATTGCTAAATAATTAGCAGTCAGAAAACAAGAATGTCATTCCTATGATCCTTACAACACCACCAGACGATCTCTTTCATAACCTTGCGTATAGTTTAGTGCAGACGATCTGTAGACATCAATTATCCTCCTGTAGGACACGCTATGGTAACCACTGCCTAAGGGCAGAGGGGTCTCGAAGGGAAGGGGGTCAACTAGCTCTCAAAGAACAAACTGTTTTCCCTACTCTATAATACTTCTGACACCAAAAGTTTGGGTTTTCAACACCAGGCAGTTCTCCAGTTCTCTATGGACAACAAATGGGTGTCCTACAATTTAATTCTGAAACTAAAGACCCAGCGTAAGCACAGAACCCACAGGTTAAGGGCCAAGTCCCATAAAACTGCCCTCTACTTCAGACACCAACCCTAAGAAGTCGGTGCCCAGGTTACCCACATTTCTGTTCAACTTGCCTCTAAATTGGGCTTTCCGCAACACCCTCCTTGGGTCTGATGATTTGCAGTGAGAGCTCATAAAACTCAGGGAAACACTTCCCATGTGTCAACTTGTTTATAATAGGGGATACAAATGAACAGCCAAATGTGAGGATATACAGGGTAGGACACGGCAAACTGGTGAGATGCTCCCATGCCCTCCTGGGTGTGCCACCCTCCTGCTACAAGGATGTCTTTACCAAACCAGAAGTTCTCCAAACTCCACTGCTTATGTTTTCTATGGAGCTTCCCATAAATCAATAGGCATGATTGATTAACATTGGCCATTTGTGATTTACCTCAATCTCCAGACCTTCTCCTCTCCCCATAGGTAGGAAGATAGGGCTAAAAATTTGAACTCTCCAATCTCTGGCTTGGTTCCTCTCGCCACTAGCTCCTACCTGGAAGCTATCTAGGGGCCTGCCAAGAGTCACCTTTATTAGCACAAAGGCAGATGTGTATGAAAAGTGTTTGTCATAAAAAAGACACTCTTCTCATCCAAGGATTTTAGGAACTTTGTTGACAGGAACTCAAATATTACAACAAAAGATGCTTCTACCAACCTTATCCCTGAGGAAGTTACAAAGGTTTTAGAAGCTCTGTGCCAGGAACTGGGGTAGAGGCCCAATATAAATTTCTTATTTTTTCATAGGCTTTAACATTGCACTTTTATTTCCCAATTTTAAATAATGTTTTTTATTTGGAAGTTTACTTTTCTACTTTATTTTATTTATTTATTTTCTTGAAACAGAGTTTTACTTTATCACGCTCAGTAGAGTGCTGAGACATCACAGCTCACAGCAACCTCCTGGGCTCAAGTGGTTAGGCTCTAGTGATTCTCCTGCCTCAGCCTCCCGAGTAGCCAGAACTACAGGCATCTGCCACAATGCCCAGATTTTTTTTTAAGAGACGGGGTCTCACTTGTACTCAGGCTGGTCTTGAACTCCTGAACTTGGGTAATCCACCTTCCTCAGCCTTGTAGAGTGCTAGGATTATAAGTGTGAGCCTCTCTGCCCCACCTGTTCAGGATTTTTAAAGTACATTCTCATTATAAAAAAAAATCAAATGATGCATAAAATTAAAAGAAAAAGAGCAAAATCTTTCTGCCTAGAAATCATGGTTTTTAACATCTGGTGAACACCATTCAGACATCTGCCCATGCACTTACATGACTCAAACATTCAAAACATAACTAGGATAAATAGTTTATATTGTTAGGGAGAGAAAAAAATCATTCTACATACCCTGTGTGCTCACTTTTTAATTTTCAGTTTTCCAGCTCTCCCACCTCAGACCCTAGACTGGAGAAGTCCATGAGGGCAGGGACTTTGGTTGTGCTGTTCACCCTGGAACCCTCTGAGCCTAGGTCAGGACCTGGAACATAGTAGGCTCTCAAAAAATATTTCCTGAATATTAAAATATTTCTACTTTGGTGTTTTTCTGCCTTTTTTTTTTTTTTTGAGACAGAGTTTCACTTTATTGCCCTTGGTAGAGTACTGTGGCATCACACAGCTCACAGCAACCTCCAACTCCTGGGCAATTCTCTTACCTCAGCCACCCAAGTAGTGGGACTATAGGCACCCGCCACAACACCCGGCTATTTTTCTGTTGTTGCAGTTTGGCTGAGAGCTGGGTTTGAACCCACCACCCTTGGTATACGGGGTCAGCGCCCTACCAGCTGAGCCACAGGCACCACCCCGTTCTGCTTCTTTCTTTAGCCTTGAAATCCAATGGCTTCCCCAGAATATATCTCAGTATGGACCATTATACATCATTTTTTCTGGGACATTTTGTTTTATCAGGGTTTTCTTATTTTAGTAAAGTTTTCATCTATCATATCCTTGCATAGTCCATTCCATTTCCCTGTTCTCTTTTTCAGAAATAGTAATTATAGATACAGGGGTCTCTCCATATCCATCATCTTTTTTTGCAATCATTATTTATAATTGACTTTCTCATTTGGTGCCATAACGTCAAGCCTGTACACCATCTCCCTGTCTCTTTATTTGTCCTGTGTCTCTTAATTTCCTTGCCCAAAGGGCACATACTACTTCAGGTCTTATGTCCTAGATCAAAGTTGGTCACAGCAAAGCTCTCTAGGCAACACCCCTCTGGGCTGTGAATAGGGTCTGTCTGTCCTTTCCTCTCCACCTCTCACTTCCTCTCTGGAAGTTTCCCTTGAGTAGAAGGCCAGGACACAGGGACCAGAAACAGACTATAGCAATTTCTTTCTCAGCTACCCCTCTCATCCCCGACCTTGCTAGAAGCAGTGGACACCTCACAGAGAAAAAGACATTCCTGTGTCTGTGTGTCTCCAGCTAGACTTCTAAGAACACTTTTCTTGACGTTGACAAATACTTTTGGAGAAATACGTATCCTCAGAGTTGGAGGCGGTGCACATCTACCACCAGCTTCCTCCCTCGCCTCCTTCTAGGTTTATGAATGTTTCCCAGGAATGTGTCACACTGTGTAGTGTGATGTTGTTGCAGGTTCCTGCTACACTGACGATGAATTATGTTCCCTCTGTCTTGTGTCCCTTTTGCTAATTAAAAAAATATAGTTTAAAAGAAGAGAATAGAGCAAAGATGCTATGATGCCACCATCTTCATACACGTATAGGTTGACCAGAGCTATCAGACCTGGTGGTTCTGAAACCAGCCGAATGCCTGTGATCCTCTCTCTTCTCGAGTTCACCTTCCTAGTGGCCTCTGTGGTGAAAACGCTGCTCACACCACGTGTGTCCCTGGTGATGCTGTTCACTGCTATGCTGCACTCTCTCTCTGTTAGAGTGAGAGTGACGTGGCCCTATAATTTTTAGGCTTCTTGGAAGTGATGGGTG
Source organism: Galagoides demidoff (assembly GCA_963574575.1). Lineage (NCBI taxonomy): Eukaryota > Metazoa > Chordata > Mammalia > Primates > Galagidae > Galagoides > Galagoides demidoff. The sequence goes on from CAUYQV010116832.1 coordinate 23,263, forward strand.
TCCTAGTGATTTGCAGGCATGAGCAGGTGCCCCTGGTGGAAGAATGAATTGGATTTGCTTACTAAAGTGTAGTAGCATTCTTTCCTCCTGACATAGGACTAGAGAGACAGGGTTGGGGAGGGAACACTCATGGCCTTCACAGTTTGTTCCCCAACTCTCCAACTGGCTAGCTTGACATACTGCGTGGGAAAGGGAAAGAAAACATGGAGAGAAAGCTGATGTCCCCAGTGGGGAAAGGAGGGCTCCCTTTTCTTCCCCAGTCAGAAGCTTCCCTCTTGCTGTGAGGCCAGAAGCAGAAGTTATTCCAGGAACAAGTTGCACATCCAGAGTTCTCCAAGTCTGCCCCCTCATATACCCAGGTCCCTGTGCCTGCCCCTGGCATGCAGCCTACTTCTCTTCAATGCACAAAACCTTAGTTAAGTTTTTTTTTTTTTTTTTTTTTTTATCATCAGTCGTTATCTGTGGGCAATAAACTTGCCCACATTCCCTAGAAAATGCCACATCCGCTTTGATCTTTAGTTTGGTTATCAAGTTCTTACAGATTGTTTCTAAACAACCAATCCCAGAATGTGGGGTCAGGGCACTGCCAACTTCTGACCAGCTGAATTTTCTGTGAGCCATAAGCTAACACATCACCTGGGGACACACTCTTAAAACAGGCCAGTTTGGAGTAACCACTATTTAATGAATTAACATTGCTAAAGTTTTTATATGTTATGTAGTTTGTATTAGCTTTAAATGCTTGCCAATGTCCAGTTCAGTGGATTCTGCTGACCACATACAATGATTCCCTCTTACACACGTTTAGAGTGTCACTCTGCAGACTATCCTCATGTGAACAGAGTACAAAGAATCACTGTAGGAGTCCAGGATGGCATGAACCAGGATCTGCTGCAGCTCTTGCTTAAGCAAGGATATTGCTTGGTTTCCCTGATATGATTTTAAAACATGTCTGCAAATTTTAGACTCTCATTCCATCAGAAGATGGGGAGCCTACTTCTCCTACTATTGATGAGGAACTGGCCTTTTAAACTTACTTACAATGAATAATATGTAGCAGAAATGTCTCTGAGTGACTTCTAAGCTAGGTCATAAAGGGTACAACTTCCACTCAGCCATGTTATGAGGAAGTCCAGGCACACGGAGAGGTGATGTGTAGGTGTCCAGCCAATCGCCCCAGCTGAGGCACATTTTCCTGGATTCTTAGTACAGTTCCTTGAAAGAGGCACTCTGATTGGCCCAGCTTGTCTTTTCAAGTCAAGACACAAAATGTTTCTAACTAGATTTCTGATTCGTTGCCTGGGGTCAGATGTCCACCTTATGCACCCAACTGTATTCTAGAGTAGAAGATGGACAGGAGACCCAGGACACAGCCTCATGGGCAGTATGGGCCATCAGGCAATCACTGTGATGGGCAATTCTTATGGAAGTCCTTAGTACTTTAAAGATGCAGGAGACCACCACAGACTACATGGGAGCTTGAGCACCACAAGAAATCCCTTTGTCAATTTTGCACCACACAGGGTGCATGACTTCCAGAGGTCACACACAGCCTATTAGCAATAGACAGGGACATGGAGCCAGGCTTTTGGATGAGCATCTCTACACTGCACCTGTGAGTTCAACCCGTTTTGTGTGGCAGAGGCACTTATGGCTCCTTCCATCTCCTCTGGGGACTCACCATCCCCATGTGAGCCAGCAACTTCACAGGGGGCTCTCTCTGGCTGAAGGCCCACACTTGGCCCCTTAACCAGTGACAAACAAGAGTTGGTGGATACCTACCCCAGCTTCCATACCCCTTGGGTAGGACACATTAAGCCCTACCACCCAAGGTCCCCAGCAAGACTGGGCCCCAGCTGCCCACACCTGTCACCTGTGCATTAATGCAAACATACTGATTCCCTCCCCTCCCTGTCTCATTCCCCTTCTCTGCCTGCACTTTCTGCAGCCACCTCTCTCACACACCACCTGCCCTCAAAATCTCATCTGAGGCTCTGCTTCTGCAGCACCACAGACTAAAACATCCTGCAAGAAAACAAGTGGGAGGCCATGCTAGTGAGGGAGAAAGAAGAAACGAGGCCTGGGCAGGAGTCTGGCTGGAGACACACAGACACAGACAGCCCTCTGGGCCTCCCATGAACCATCAGGGGACACACAGACACAGACCGCCCTCTGGGCCTCCCATAAACCATCAGGGGCAGTGAGAGGTTACCAGGTCCGGAGCTGCCGAGCAGAGTGGGCTGCAGATGGTGAGGGGGCGCCGTCAGGGGAGGAGCTGCTTGTACACTGGATGCCAGGCTACCCATTCTTAAAATGCTTCATTCTTCCATTTTAATCTCACTCATTATTGAATCATTAATAACGATTTATATGACATTGACTTTTCTTCAGAAATCTTGACTAACTCTTTGAATAGAGATTAATAAAGAGTGGGACATCAGATGTCAAGTTTTTATGAGCAAAAGTGTCCAAGGCCGTCTCCAGATGGGTATTCTTGGCTGCATTCACCACGCTCTCCAGACACTGAAAGGCAATTGTTTGCTGGGTAGAGAGAGCCGCGCTGAATTAAATTGACCTGCATGATACAGAAAGTAACACTGAGCCCATTTAACTAAGGGATCTTTGAAAAAAATATATTTTATTGTAGCTGAGTGCTTCCTTCCTATTTTAAGGAAGTGATTATCAATCTAATAATTTAAAATATACTAATGATGTCAACATCCAAAATTAAGGCAAACTGGGAGAACAACATGCCTGGTTTTTTTTTTTAATTGAATGGTAACTATGTATATTAATGCACTTCTGGGGTACAGTGTGGGATTTTCACACACAATCCAAAATACTTCCATCAAACTGGTCAACACAGCCTTCATGTCATTTTCTCAGTTATTGTTTTAAAACGTTCACATTCTACAACATGCCTGGTTTTAAACAGAAAGCTAAATGCATCAAAACATGAATTTGACTGATTTCAAAAGCCAATTGTTATACCTACATCCTGAAAAGAGAGAGGTAATCTCCATTTATAGTAAAGTACCAGAAGCCTCACTTAATCCAGACACATATATACCTAAAAACGCTTTTGTCCTAAATATAATTATTACTCTGCAGAAAAATCGAGTGTGATTCTCTTGGTCTGGTAGTGTTTTAAGCCTGTCTTTTTAAATTTCAAACAACTTTATTAGAACCCCTAGAAATGAAAGTGGACAGAGTAAAAAAAAGGGAGTTATCATGACAATGAGGAAAGCCAAGGTCACTGGGATTCCTTCATTGCAGGCTTCTGGCTAGAGTTGTTAACTCAGATGTGAAGTCTCAGCCCTCTCATCACTTGGGCAGTAAGTGAACACGTGTGTGCTTTAAAATCCTCTGCAGCCCGTGAGTCCTACCCAATGTGAACACGACTCTCACAACACTATGGTCATGGTCAGGGCCAAGCCAAACCCTGCGTGACACGGTCCCGCTCTCTCAGACCTCTGCCAAAGTCAGTGTTCACTGGGAAAGGCAGTGATTCTTTTTCCTCCTCTTCAAAAGGACCTTTATGTACTAACTTGCTCCCCCCTACTGTGCATGTAAATTATTCATCAGTGATACGGCCTCTGTTTCCGACTTTGATCCTTCCCTTTCCTTGGATGCCCAAGGAGCATGATAAGACGGGTGAGTTATCAGAACCTTTGATCTCCTACTCACAAATGGAGTTTTCGGGTGGAACATCTGAGCCCCTGGGCAGCTGCAGGGTGGGTGGAAAGGGAGCAGAGTTCGGAGTTTGTAAGGCATCCATTTCCTAACATCAAACTGTTTTCAAGACAAAACGAGATGGCACAAGAAGGGGCACACTTCTCCCCAAAATGAACAACTACCCACATGCAGTGATGAGCAGCGTCCACAACTGCTCTCCCTGCAGGCAGGACATTCGTGATGATGCAAAGATCTGATTCTCGTCCAGAACCTGTTTCAGAGAAACTTTACAACTGAGGTCTTGTACTATGGTGTTTCAGAATAATTAAGTCAATTGTGGAAAAAACAATGGATTAGTGAGGGTTAGATGCCCTCCCCCAATATTCTCCTTCCCACAGGGTAAAAAATGAGCTTTTTCTTCTAAAATGGAATAAAATGTAGGGCACAGAGAATGCTCGAAGCAAGGAAGTGGGAAAGGTCTGCACTTCTCACAGCTCTGAAATGATCGTTCCGTGGTTTGTCATCAAACTATTAGTGACTGCTGATTGTGTCTGGCATTGAATCTTCAGAGCGCTCAGTATAGAGACCAAGGACGGTGGGCTCTCTTTCATAATGGCAGTGTAAACCACTTTGCATTAAGTAGGAATAATAACCTTTTTAAAAAGAATGTGTCAAAATAATTACATTTCGTGTTGCTTTCCTTTCTTCCACATCACATGAGCAAGCGCATCTGCCTCCCTGAATGGATGAAAGGAGGACTTTTCATCAGGAGGACTGCTCTGGGAGGAGCCAGCCTGCAGCGGCAGCCAGGGGTGCTTCGCTCTGTCATGGCTGTCTGGCAATTGTGAGTGCCATGTGGACTAATTCTATACAATGTTTGGGGTTTCTTAAGCGCCTTCTTTCCCAGGTGATTGGGAAGCCACATCGTTAGGAATATTTACCCTACCAACGTTCCTTTTGACATCTGAAATGCTGTTCCCATTTCCACCACACCCTGGCCTTCCCTCTACTTGGTCCTTTTTCCTTTTCCTTACTAATAATGTCCTCTGAGGCATTAATTCTTTAACTCCCGAGGCACCCTTTAAAAGGACATTTAGGAAAAGCCTGGATATAACTTTCATTATTTTGTGAAGAATTCTGCTCAAATGCATTTGAAGTCCATTTTCAGAATTTCAGAATAAAGCCCATTTATGTTTTTCAAAGGTACGTTAAAAATTCAACAGCTTTGTCCTCAGTGTGGCCTGTTTTGATGCAGGTTACCTGGTTGGCTTAGTTTAAAATTGATACCGTGAGTGGCTTGAAGTGCATTTCATCAAATGTTTATATCTAATGAGATATTTAGGAGACAGATCATTTTTTATATCTTGAATAGCATGGTATACAAATCACCTCATCTCCATAAAGCTAGGAGATGATTTTAATTTGGTAAAGTGGGAACAAATTATTGGAATCTTTTCATGTTTTCTAGTAGTAACAAATAGGCTTGATGTCCCAGAAAACAAAAATGACTAAGCTGAGAAAAACACCCCTCCTTCCCCACACACGTACACACATGCACACTCACACACATATACTCACACATGCACACTCATACCTCCACATGCACACACTCACATGCTCACATGTCCACTCTCACACACATACACTCACACATATGCATACACTCACACATGCACACACATCCGCATGCTCTTACACATGCAGACCACACACACGGGTACATTTACACATGCACACTCACATATGCACAATCACATGTGCACTCACACACATGCACACTCACCTGCACATACACTTACAATGTTCATTCACACACACTTACACACATGCGCACACACACGCATACACGTGCATATACACACTCACACATACACTTACACATACACACACTGCACACATATGCATATCCACATACATGCATGCACACTTACACACACATACACTTACACATGCACACACATACTCACATACATATATTTGCACATGCACATTCACACACATACATTTACACATGCACACACATACATTCATGCACTCACATAATACATTTACACACGTACACTCACACACATACACTTATACATGCGCACACATACACTTACACATACACATTCACACACATGCATTTACACATGCACACACACAGACACACATGCACACACATATATGTATTTTCACACGCACACTCACACACATACACTCACACAGGCACACACGTACACACTCACATACATACACTTACACATGCACACTCACACACATCCTCACTATTTTCCTTGCTGTTTCTCCACGTGGGGGGAAGGAACGCCATCTCCACGAATGTTAGCAGAGCACGCACATATGAAAAGTTTGGGATGCAGTGGTGACCATTATTTCTCCTGGCTCCTGTGGTTCCCGATCATGGAAAGTTCCTGTAGCATCTTCCCTCATCATCCCTCATCCTCCCATGCATGCTCAAGCCACAATATGTAGAATCGTGAGCACCACAACTGCTTAGCAAACAGCCACTTCCGAACTGTGGCTGGATGTCTCCCAGATGCGCACCGCACCCACAGCTGCCATCACATGTCATTCCTCTACCCTCCTGGGGGGGATGTGTGGCACTGCCTTGTGTTTGCTTGAAAGCCCTGACACGGGATAGGGCAACCAAGACTTTGGTTCCTAAAGAGCTAAGTGCTTGCTGGAGATGTTGGACTCTGTGCCAAGGGAGGGGGACCTAGAACGAGAGACGAGCCACGGGCCTGCATCCCACCACCATCCCCGATCTCCCCCAATCTCTAAAAATGCGTCCACAGCCAGCTTCCAAGGGCTGGCTGCATCTGAGCATCCTTGTTTGCCTCGTTATATCTGAAGGAGAAAAAAAAAATCAGATGAGTGTGATTGTTGTCGTGTTGGCAAGGCTCTTGCGGGGGCACAGACCCCGGGACCCCAGCATAGATTCGCAGAACCCACGAGCTGCTTGGACGTGCAGACTCCCCTGCACGTGCGCGCTGAGTCGGCAGAGCTCTGTGCTCCGGGCCTCCTGGGATGAGGCTGCAAACCCTCAGATCCCAGCACAGACCCATGCCTTCCCTCTGCCTGAAAACTTCTCCTAATTAAGCCAGACCATCTAATTACAGGGTGTTCTATCAAATATTTCTCCAGATGCTTCCAGTGCAGCCCGCAGGCGCTGGTCAAAGCTAGCAAGGGGGATCAGGGATGCTCACCCCACGAGGCCCCCGCGGTCCCCTCTCGCCCAGACGCGCCTGGCTCCAAGTGCTGCGCCGTCCGCCCTCGCTCATTTGCTCTGCTGCCTGTCGAAAGCACAGAGCATAATTACTAAAGTTAAGAAAACATCCCTGTAATTAGCCAGGCAACTCTAAGCACGAGAAATGGAAATTAGTCACAGTATCGTAAATTAGTTTGTGCATACATTACGTTTGAGGATCGCCCTTGGGGCCCGGTGTTTGCAGTCTTCGGCGGGCAGCCCCCCTGTATCTCAATAAAGCGTTCCTTCCCGGGTGACTGTGGCCCAGGAAAGGGAGTTTCACTTGGATTACAAATTTTTTAATTCTTTTGTAGACAGCCGCCAGAAGAGACTCTACCATTCAGGCTGGGGAAAGGGAAACAAGTAAACAGTGATTTTCCTGTTGATTTTATTTTCCTCCATGGCTGTGCTGTCTATTAACCTAGGGCCATCAAGGTGCCTCCCAACAGTGCACTCATCAATTGTATTGTCTCACTCATTAGGAGCAGTAGTTATAAACTCTTAAAATAACCCTGATTTTCACCTATTTTCCATAGTCACTCCTCTTGCTAGCAAAAGCCAGGAAATTGGACTCAGGCACACAGAACGTAGCATTTGCATCAAAATAATACAGCAGGCAACAGCAAGCCACAATCACATCACTCAGAAGGAAGGAACAGAATACAAATTAAAGGAAGAATGTAAATTTTTTGCCATTAAGCTTCAATGACCATCTGAAATGGTGCAAGGCACAAAGGTTCTTGATGAACCTCATCTAGTTTGATTATTCATACTTGTGTTTCTGCTTGAATTAAAGCAGGAGTGCTAGAGCCCGTTAAGGGAAAATATTTGAATTGATAGTGAACTCTCACCTTGCTGTGCATCCATTTACTTTTCAAATGAATACCAGATAAGTTAGTGCATTTTCTAATCGGCCTGTTTTCCAGTGAGTGCTGTCATTACATACCAATTTCTTTTAGAAGTGCTTGCTAAGAAACATTAACTACTTACAAATAAGGAGCTGTCTGTCACAGGCTGTGGTCTCGAGCTCACTGGCTCATTTCTGCTGGGATGTTTGAAGGCCACACCATCCATGTTTGTCTGGCCTGTCTTGGCTTCTGCCTTCTTCCCAAAAGACTGCTTAAGTTAAGGCAAGTCTTTTCCTACGTACCATCCTTCCTAGAACCAGGAGTCTGCTCTAAGCATAGCGCAAACCTGTCTACCGTGGAATACCTGTGTCATTGAGTGCCAGGGGACTGATGTGCCTTGTCCTCTGAGCCCAACTGCTGAAGCTGAACAGCTGGAACGTATTCTGACCCAGACTTCAGATTCAAAGCTGACTGGCAATACCATCTGTGTATCATTCATTTCTGGACACTGCCTCCACAGCCAGAGGTGAATAAGTTCAACATACAGAAAATAGAAAAGGTCGTTTCTGAGGGTTGGGAGTGAGGGAGTGGTCGGGTGTCTCATTCAAAAAATATATGTTCAGATTTTTGACAAGGGCACATAAGCAGGAATCATTCCTTCCAGGGCCTTAAAAGAAAAATATTTGTGCTTAATCAGGGAGAAAGAAATGTTACTAGTCGGGATCTGCGTTTGGCCTCACAAAGAGCTTCTTCTGGCTACTCCTCTGTTGAATATTACTGGCTACAAATTTGTTGACATGTATCAATTATTTTTTCATCAAAACTTTTCAGGAGTCATCATGGGGAAAACATAGGGTGTCCCGGAGCGAGTGAAGCCGTGCTCATAGACGCCACCAGTGACCGTGCCACCAGATAAGCTTGTTTTGCAGACTCTGGTTTGTTGACAAGGTAAAGCACGAAAAGGAAAAGCTCACAAACCACCCTCCTGAGGGAGGAA
>CAUYQV010116833.1:0-10321 GCA_963574575.1 Galagoides demidoff
AGACCTGAAAAAACGTCTGTCTTCTCAACAAATTTTGGTTTTTTGAGACAGAGTCTCCTAGCTTGGCACCTGTGGCTCAAGTGGCTAAGGCGCCAGCCACATACACCTAAGGTGGCAGGTTCGAATCCAGCCCGGGCCCACCAAACAACAATGATGGCTGCAACCAAAAAATGGCCAGGCGTTGTGGTGGGCACCTGTGGTCCCAGCTACTTGGGAGGCTGAGGCAGGAGACTCACTTGAGCCCAGGAGCTGAAGGTTGCTATGAGCTGTGATGCCATGGCACTCTACCCAGGGGGATAGCTTGAGGCTCCATCTAAAAAAAAAAAAAAAAGAGAGACAGAGTCTCCCTATGTTGCCCTTGGTAGAGTGCTATAGTGTCACAGCTCACAGCAACCTCCAACTCCTGGGCTTAGGTGATCTCTTGCCTCAGCCTCCCCAGTAGCTGCGACTATAGGCACCCGCCACAATGCTCGGCTATTTTTTGTTGCAGTTTGGCCGGGGCTGGGGTCGAACCTGCCACCCTCAGTGTATGGGGCTAATGCCCTACCCACTGAGCCACGGGCGCTGCCCATGTGGTAGCATATTTAATAGCAAAAAAAAAAACCATGAAAAATAATTTACCGATGGTGAGTTTATTAAGCAATGTAGGGAAAGCATGGCAGACATAATTTTCCCTGAGAAAGGGGGGATGCTGTTTCTAAAATAAGTTTATCTCACCAGACTATAGCCAGGTGAACTGAAGAAATTGAAGAATATCTTGAAAGAAGTTTGGAGAGAAAAGCTGCTGATTTCAACTGTTATGTTTCAATGATGGATGACAGCACTGACCCTCCAAATACTGCCCAACTCACCATTTTATTAGAGGTATCAATGACAAAAAGAATGTCTCTAAAGAAATGGCTTCTTGAGTGCCATTAAAAACACAACTAAATCAAGAGATTTCTATGTAGTACGAAGCAGTAACATTATGTTAAAATGATTTTCTCTGTGTGTTGTCACCTATCTGGTGTACATATAGTTACCGATGGTGCCCTGCGGGTGGCAGGTGAAAGAGAGGGACTCATAAAAATGCAATTGCTGCCCCAAACTCATGTTCTATGAAGTAGCATCATATAGCACATGAAAAACTGTGTGCAAAAGCCTTAAACATGGGTAAAGTCATGCAAATCGCCATCAAGACTGGATTTCCTAAGGGCCCAGGGATTGAATCATTGCCAATTCCAGGAATTCCTTCAAAGTATTAATGCTGACTACGGCGACACCATTTACTTTTTGGAAGTAAGATGGCTAAGTCCATGACAAATGTCAAAGATTTTATGATTGGTGGCATGTTATTAAGTTGTTTATGGGATCAAAACCCAGCAGGAACAATGCACTGGTGTATGGCACGCTTCCTGTGTGAAGGGCACAACCGCAACTTAGACTTTACCTTACAAATGCAAAGAAATGTAACCTAATTGCGTGTCACCTCATGTGAATCGGAAATGAAAGAAAACAACGTGTGCCAGAACTTAATGATGAAAACTGGCTCACGGATTTAGCATTTTTAGTGAATGGAACTGCTCATTTAAATGAGTTAAACATGTGTCTTGAAGGTGAAAACCATCAATACAATGTTTCAAACCATAGCCACCTTCCAAATGGAACTGAAATGATGGTAAGCTCAAATTAAGGCAAACAATTTTATGCATTTTGACATGTTGGCTAAACATAGTCCTGTGAACAGCAGAAAATATGCAGCCTTGCTTTACAATTTGATGCAAGAATTTGAAAACAGATTTCAAGATTTCTGGGAAAATAATCAAATTTGGGGGCATTTGTGACTCCATTTTCAGTCGACGTAAGTATGTTACCTGCCAATTTTGAAAGGGAATGCACAGAGCTGCAATTTGACATTCAACTTAAAGAAAAATTTTGATCATGTGTCTTTCTTGGACTTTTATAGGTCATATTTTCCCAGAAACAAACATCTCTCGTTTCACAATCATGTCTTATTCATGTCTTCGCTTTTTGGCAGCACCCACATTGGCGAGCTACTATTTTCGAGAAAGAAGCACATTAAGAGTAAAATTGGAAACAGAATATCAGATGAGCACCTTTTTTTTTTTTTTTGAGACAGAGCCTCAAGTTTTCCCCCTGGGTAGAGTGCCATGGCATCACAGCTCACAGCAACCTCTAACTCCTGGGCTCAAGCGAGTCTCCTGCCTCCGCCTCCCAAGGAGCTGGGACCAGGGGTGCCCGCCACAACGCCCGGCCATTTTTTGGTTGCAGCCATCATTGTTGTTTGGAGGGCCCGGGCTGGGGATTTGAACCCTCCACCTTAGGTGTATGTGGCTGGTGCCTTAGCCACTTGAGCCACAGGCGCCGAGCCCAGATGAGCACCTTGAGAGCTCACCAAGAATTGCAGCTAGTCCCATTGAACCAGATATTGATGCATTCTTTTCTCAAATACAAGGTCAAATATCCCAATAGTTTTATATTACCTGCCTTTTCTTTAACTTTTATAATGAACAATGTAAAAAAAAACTCAAACATGTTTTATTACTCGGATACATACATTTTCTTTTTTTTTTTTTTGAGACAGAGCCTCAAGCTGTCTCCCTGGGTAGAGTGCCGTGGCTTCACAGCTCACAGCAACCTCCAACTCCTGGGCTCAAGCGAGTCTCCTGCCTCCACCTCCCAAGTAGCTGAACCACAGGCGCCTGCCACAACGCCCGGCCATTTTTTGGTTGCAGCCGTCATTGTTGTTTGGCGGGTCCAGGCTGGATTCGAACCCGCCACCTTAGGTGTATGTGGCTGGCGCCTTAGCCACTTGAGCCACAGGCGCTGAGCCATACATTTTCTATTATTAGTGATTGCAAATTTAGATCTGCTGGACGATTTTAAAATATTCTCTGAATTGGCCACCCTATAATTGCAATGATTATATGAGGATTTTTTACCTATCTGTGATGGAGGATATTACAAAAAATATGCATGGACCTTTTATTTCTTTATCAACTTTTGTTAGTGTTTGTGTATTTAATGTGTGGCCCAAGACAAATCTTTAACTGTTCTTCCAATGTGGCTCAGAGAAGCCGAAAGTTTGGACTCCCCTGCTGTACGGTCACCTTTAGCTCTTCCTCTCCTTCATACCCCAAACAAGGCACCAGTTCTCAGAATCTGTCACCTTGATTCCTTACTGGACAACCTGCCTCTAGTTCTGCCTCTTTACATACCAGCCTCTGCAGGGCTCCCAGATGAATCTCGTCAGACATTACTTGTAGTCTATCAAAATCATGCTTGTGAACTGGCAAGGATCCCCACCCCATTTCCTGCCTATCTATCCATACCCCTCTTCCTACCACAAACACACAGCCACCCAAATGCACATGCACACATGATGTCCTTGTGGCCCTAAGCCTCATGTAGTTTTGCCTACAAAAAGTACAATCAGCCCATTGACTGAGTGCCCATTGTATGCCAGGAGCTGCATCTTCATCATCTCATTCAATCCATCCTAGCAAATGGTACTATTATATTACAGAAGAAGAAAATGAAGTTCAGAAAGGTTCAGAGAACTGATCAAGAACCAGAGCTGACATCCCAGCCAAGATCTACTCTGACTTCAAATACATTCAAACCAGGTTTACTGAAGTACAACAGCATTGAGGTCAAACTCCTCCTGGAATTGAAAAATTTCCATAAACTAGTCCCATGAATTCTCAATGCACTCCATCTGCTCTCGTCATTTGTTTCAGATGGGTAGTCTTGTCTGCCCAAGTAACAAAGAGGTTCTCTCAGGGGAGTGACAAAGGCTTTATTCAGCCTGGGGTCCCTGACAGGGCCTATAGCAGGATGCAAAGCATTAGTTCTTGCGGGATAGAATTGAAATGCTTAAAATGCAGTCCAAGAGATGGCAGGCCTTGCAGAGCAGTGCTTTGTGAAGAAGAGACCTGTTCTGTGACCATTGATGACAAGTGAAGGGCAAGAATTTCTGTGTTTGGGCTCGGTGCCTGTGGCTCAATCGGCTGGGGTGCCAGCCACGTACACCTGAGGTGGCGGGTTCGAATCCCCAGCCCGGGCCCACCAAACAACAATGATGGCTGCAACCAAAAAATGGCCAGGCGTTGTGGCGGACGCCTGTGGTCCCAGCTACTTGGGAGGCGGAGGCAGAAGACTCGCTTGAGCCCAGGAGTTGGAGGTTGCTATGAGCTGTGATGCCATGGCACTCTACCCCAGGGGGATAGCTTGAGGCTCTGTCTTAAAAAAAAATAAAAATAAAAATAAAAATAAACCTATCTCCAGGGGATCAAGGTGAACACAGCAGTGATAAGTCATGCCCATAGCAGCTACTCTTATCATTTATTTATTTTTTAGAGACAGGGCTGTGCAGGATAGAATATATTAGCACAATCATAGCTCATGGTAGCCTCAAACTCCTGGGCTCAAGCAGTCTTTCTGCTTTGGCCTCCCAAATAGCTGGGACTATAGGTGCCTGCCACAATGCCTGGTTTGTTTTTCTGTTTTTTTTTTTTTTTTTTTGTAGAAATGTTGTCCAGGCTGGTCTCCAGTTCCTGGCCTCAAGCAATCCTCCAGCCTTGGGCCTCCCAAAGTGCCAGGATTATGGGTTCCTCCATAGGGGAGGTAGAAAACAAAGGCATTCCCAGAGAGAGAACACTGAGATGTAACTGACTTCCTCTGCTATAATGGAGAAGGGGTGGGGTCCATACATGTTCTTTGGTACCCAGTAAAGTCTGATTTTGAGGTGGAACATTCTGGCATTTGCATCTCACTCCCTTCTGAATCTGCCCAGTTTGCATGTCAGAGGTTCTCTGCTGTATGGTGTTGTGTATTGAATGCTCCCCCCAAAGCCTGTGTTAAAACTTGGGATGATAGTAAGAGGTGATTAGACTGTGAGGGCCCTGCCCTTATGCATAGATTCAAGTGGTTACTGCGAGAAAGTGCTGTTCTAAGAGTGAGCTTGGTCCTCTCTTGTGCCGTCTTCCTCTTCCATCTCCCTCCATGGAATGACTAGAGCATGAAGGCCCTCACTGTACACTGGCACCTCAATGTTGAATTTCTCAATCTCCATAACTGTATAAAATAAATTTCTTTATAAATTACCTATCTGTTGTATTCTATTATAGAAACACAGAACAGACTAAGACTTCTTGCATAAAGGCTGATTCAAGGCTGTGCTCAGGCTGCTCTGACCCTGGTGGGTTTGACCCTAACTTGGGCCCAGGAATACTTTCTGAGTTTCTAATCATCTTAATCTAAAAAGGGCTGACCTGGTATACAACGCAGGGGTCAGGGCAGGGGTTGTGCAGAGGACATCTGCAATGTCCTCAACAACTCAGGGATCTTCCCAATTATATCCAATCTTCCAGAATGATCTAAGAGAAATCAATGTGCACGGGTTGGTGGTGAGAAGACCTTTGTGCACATCCAGCACTGGTAAACCACATGCAGGAAGCTCAAACTGGAGTCACGTGTCAAAGTGCTTTGGTTGCAGTGAGGTCACAGCCAATGATTTCAGATACTTTTTGCACTGGCAAGGGATGCATTTTGGAAAATTGTGGAAAATTTCCAAAATTGGCTCTAAGGACCCACAGCAGTGTTTTTCAACCTTTTAAAAAAAATCTCATGGCATACTTGACCCTATAGTTAAACTTCCACACCACACTTAAATTATGTTGATCAAAAAGGAGCAAAATAAAGAGAATATACTTACTGTGCTTTGACCTTCTTTCAAAAATAATTTAGTTAATGATCTTTAAAAATTTTCACCACACACCTAAGATCCTTTCACAGCACACCAGTTGAAAATCGCTGCCCTAGAGTAGCCTCAAAAACTTAGGATTTAAACAGGAATGCACAACCATTTCCAAAGTTGATCTGCTCCTATGCTACCAGTGCAAGGAAAACAATTTATAAGTAGATTAAAGAAGATTCTTGTGTTTTGTATTAAAATATTTTATATTAATCATTCAAACTTCATTTTTATACAACGAATGCATACATTGCTGGGGGGAGTGTGTCTCACTGGATGCAGGGGGCGGGGCTGATGGGCAGGGGTGAGGGGGATGGGGCAGGGAGGCCTTTGGCACCTCTCTTTGCTCGGCCAGCCGCCCTGTGCATGTTCTCAGAGGAAGAGCTGGGTTCAGTTAGCCCACAGTGGGTGGCATACTGGAGAGAAGGACCCAAGATGGCCTGTGCAAGACCCTGAGGAGATGTGACCTCTCCAGGTCTTTCTGTCTGCAGCTGCATTTGCATGACCTGAATGAGCCCTCCAGAGTGCCTAGTTCTTGATGTATGGTGGCTGTGGCATGTCACAACATGAAATGGGGACTGCTCTGAGTGTGTGTGTGTACATATAGACATCTGCGTCATCTCCACTCTTATACTGCCTGCGCCCCATCCTGCCCTCGCTCACAGCCCCGCGCCTAAGCAGCGGGCATGTCTGCCTTGCTGAGCGCGATGGCCAGCTCCAGGTCCTCCTGCTCCTGCCGCCGCAGCCTCGCCAGCCTCTCCTGCTCTGCCTTCTCGCTCTCTCGCTTGGCCCACGCCAGCTGCTGCTCCTCATTGCCAAACTGCAAAGGAAAAAGGGAGGGTGGGTTATATGGCTCTGGGGCTGACACCTGTCAGCTGTCAGGGATTTGCAAGGCTAGAAGGTAGCATGGAAGAGGGGACACATGGCTGAGTGTGACCTTAATGACAACCTCTAGGCCTCAGAGAAACCAGCTGCCCCGCCCCTCAGAGAACCTGGGATAGACAACACCAGGATGCTGAGTGGCCAAGAGGTGCTAAGATGGGAGGTTCAGGTGCACATACACCTGAGCTGTAGGCGCGCCAAGAGGCTCTGAAGCCCCAGGATGCAGGGATGACTCTGCCCGCTGCGAGTGCAGCATCTCTATCTCCAGCCATGCTGGGGAGCTCTGATCCACACATTCACCAAAGCCCTGGTATTTACTTGCCATAAGCAGTTTTATAGAGATATTTTTCTGAAATGTTCAATTTTTAAAAATCACTTTTTTAAATAAAATAGGAGAAAACCATCTTTATCCAGATATAGGCGATCTCAAACCATTTAACATATCTTAGCTGAAAAGAAAAGCCAGGTGCTCAGTGGGTAGGGCGCTGGCCACATATACCGAGGCGAGCGGGTTCTAACCTGGCCCGGGCCTGATAAAAAACAATGACAACTGCAACAACAAAAAAAGTAGCTAGGCATTTGGTGAGCACCTGTAGTCCCAGCTACTTGGCAGGCTGAGACAAGAGAATCACTTAAACCCAAGAGTTTGAGGTTGCTGTGAGTTGTGGTGCCACAGCACTCTACTGAGGGTGACATAGTGAGACTCTTGTCTCAAAAAGAAAAAGAAAAGTTGCATCTGAAAGCTCCTCCCTGCCATGGGCTCTCATTTCCCTGACATCCCCATCACTCTGCTCTGTCCCCACGTGAGACACCTCCAGCACTGTTGGCCCCAAGGAAAGCGGCTGCTTGTTTGGTCTTAATGGTTTCTCTTAATCAACATCTCTCTCCATCCAATGCACTGCCTCTGTTCAACTCTCTCCTAAGCTTTATTGGGGGCAACACTGAAGATAAGACACATGCGTAGCTATGACACATGCAGGAGTGTGACTCTTCCCAAAGTCCCCTAAGGAGCAGAGTGACAAGCTCACTATGATCCAGGCCAGCGGTTCTCAACCTGTGGGTCATGAACCACAGGAACCGTATTAAAGGGTTGTAGCATTAGGAAGGTTGAGAACCAGTGATCTAGGCCCTCATGGGGGCCACTGTAGACTCCCCCAGGGGCACTGAGGAAGGATACACATGGGAACACTCACAGCCACTTCTTCACATGTAGCACGTATGATAACCCAGGGTATGGGCCTGCTGTCACAGCACCCCTCTGACCAGATGGGGATACTCTAGACCCCCTTCCTGGGCCCAAGGAAAGGGCATGGAGCTATCAGCTGTGACTGACAGGGAGGCTGGGTGAGCACTGGCCTGCATGCCATCTTGGGTTCAAGGCTCAGTGCCCCACTTGAGGTCACCAGGATGCAGTATGGGCTGGAAGGAGGGACTTGTGGGCCCCAGAAGGGAGTAGAGATGGCCCCATAGAAACTCTGCAGGTGAGTGAGTGGGATGACTTCAGATGGGCGGTTTCTGAAGGCTTCACAGCCTGATGGCTAGTATGGGGGAGGGATGAGTGGAAGGAGCCAGATGTGGCAACCAGGATGGCGCAGAGCCCAGGAGGCTTCCCTCCACCTGGCCCTGGGACGCACACAGGGGATAGGTGAGTGGCGGTTCAGTATGAAGGAAAAACGTCCCCTGGGAGGGAAGGCCAAGGCTTTTAGAGGCAGTGCCCAAATGAGCACTTGGGGACATAATGGATCTCTGGGTTGGAATCCCTAAAACCTGGTCCCTCCTCCTGGCCTTTGTGTTCCTATCACAGGCCACAGATAAGTGCCTCCCCCAATACACACACTTTGGGGAATTTTCCAACGCCTCACCTGGAGAAAAACAAGGAAAAAACAACAAATGCTGGTGGAAATTGTTCCATAGTGCCACTGACAGGGACCTCACCCTCTGCCAGCCCTGCAGATGGCAGTGGGGGAAGCTGACCAGAGTGACTGTGATGATTCTAGTCAAAGTCTAGAACCAACCCCGAGGAACCAAGTAACAGGCCTATTGGGTCCAAACCACACCCCCTGGCCTTTTCTTCTTAGCTCATGTGTCCCAAATGTCATAGAAGAGGTTCCCGCTTGAGGGGTCTGCATTTCCAAATTAAACATGCCAATAGGAAACTTCTGGGTGATTTTAGAATCCACTGGTTCAAGGCTGGGTCATGAATCTGACACTGAGACTTGCGTTACGAAGTTATGAGGTTTGCACACATTTGCTGTGATGTCTGGGCAAGGTGTCCAAAAAGAAGAGTCTCTGCAGCTCCCTCTATGTCTTGAACAAGGGAGACAGGGCCACTTTCTAGTTCTCTGATCTAGGTGGATCACAAGATGGACCAGGATCTGGAAGGCCTATGTGTGCTAAGGTTTCGTGAATGGCAACCGGGATGTACACCAGCTCTGATTTCTGCTTCCCTCTGGTACAGCACGGAACAAAGACGCAGCAGGTACAAGAACACTGCCTTTCTAAGACACACCCTTGCTGAGGTCTGCCCACTCAGGATGCAAGTTAAGTGGTTTGATTTTGCAGTCTCTTGGAAATTCATAGTGCAGATGCCTTAGCACATGGGGGTAAGGGGTATCATGGACGGCCCCCTGGGGCACCCAGCACCTCTCTTCACTTGGAACAGATATACCTGTGCTCTGAGGCATCTGAGCACACCCTACTGCATGCAGGGACACTCCTAGCTGCCTCCTGTTCCTTTACTTATTCTGATGTGAAAATTGCATCCAACTTGTTAGATAACACAAAGCACAGCTTAGCTTATCTGAGATCTGTGTGCTACTCTTAATGCAGACTTACAAGAAAAAGAAGAACCATTCTGCTAACCTGTAAATGCTACTTCCTAATAAACACACTTGCTTGAGGCAGAAAGGTTTGTTTTAAAAGAAATGCCAGAGGAGGAAGAGGTTTCTTTGAACAGCTACAAGCACAAATAACCCACTGATGGAAATACGGGGCTCGTAAATTAAGAGAGTTCCAGAGTGGCACAGACAGGGCTCCATGGCTCCAAAGGGATAATCAAAAAGCAGCATGTGAGTGACATAAGTTCCCCTGGCAGCCAACCCAGACTGAGTTCCTTTTGCTTGGGTAATAACATATCCTGAACAGCACTCTTAGAATACCTGATCTGCAAGACTCCTGATGCCAGTCTGCTGGCCAGCTGGAGATCACTTAGCACTGACTCAGGGAGGTGGAAATACTCAAACTGGAGGAACCCCAGCTTTGGCCTCTTCTGAGTGAGCACAAACATTCAAGGTCTGGTGAACCTAGATACCACTGGCCCATCAGGTGAATCCCCAAATGCCATGAACCTGGAAAGATGTTCTGAGTCCCCAGAGAAGGGATGGGTAAGACTATGGTATGATTAAGTAGACAAACAAAAACAACAAAGCGCCCTGTCTTTGCTTAACTCATCCCATCAGAGTAAGCCAAACTACACTACCTGATAAATTCCCCAGGAAAAACCAGGGCATTTACAGTAGAAAAGGTGATTTTAAACAAAGACCAGTGGAGATATGTACTAGCCAGGGCACAATTGACTTCCACCTGAAGATGAGGGTGATGAATGACAGGGGTGGGGTGGGGGTGGGGTGGGGGTGGTGGGGGTGGTGGGGGGTGGGATGTGTTTTAAAATCAAAGTTAACAACT
>CAUYQV010116834.1:0-10309 GCA_963574575.1 Galagoides demidoff
CGCCTGTGGTCCCAGCTACTTGGGAGGCGGAGGCAGGAGACTCGCTTGAGCCCAGGAGTTGGAGGTTGCTATGAGCTGTGATGCCATGGCACTCTACCCAGGGGGATAGCTTGAGGCTCCATCTCAAAAAAAAAAAGAAAACTGAGGGTCCGACTATTTCCTACTGTTCCTCCAAGGCCTGGGCCTGAGTCTCCCATAAACCTCCCACTTTACTCAGTTTTGAAATGAAGAGTATCTGAAAAAGAAAAAAAAAAAAGGAAGGAAAGAAAGAAAAAGAAAAGAAAAACATGGAAAGTAGATTTAAGCAAGCAAGACAGAGGGCAAGGTGACTTTGAGGAGGCTATTGTACTGACCTAGGGCAGAAATGATAATGGCCTCACTAGGGTGGTAGCAGTGAGGATGTAGGCAAGTGGACAGATTCGAGAGAGATTTGGGATAATAAAGTCAACCTCAGGAAGGTTAGGGATTTAGGTAGCCTTGGACTTGGGGGGCTGTTATGCCCGAAATTACCCTCAAGAAACACCCAGACAAACAGCCCGAGGCCACACCGATGTAAGAAGCAAGAGGTGAGCTTTATTCCAAGCCCAGGCTAGGACTCTCCAGCGAGAGAGAGCCCCGAACCCAGGGTCTGGCAAGTTTTATAGGGTACAGAAGGCAAGAAGGGTGGGGTAGAATTTTCATTGGTGGTTGGCACGTGGGGAAGTTGGGGTGATTTGTGGTCGGGGTATGGGGAGGTCTTGATTGGCATAGGGGTATTTCTTAATCAATCATGAGGGGTGTGAGGTGGGGGTCTGGGGTAGTGTGGAGCAAGAGGGGTATGGGACAACTAATCACAGAGGGTGTAGGGTGGGGGTCTGGGGTAGTGTGGAGCAACAGGGTGGGGTGTCCTTCTGATTGGCTGGTTAGGGTGCTTGATTTCAGGGAAAAGCCTAGTTTTAGGGGAAGCTGAATTAAGATGGTGGCGGGGTCTTTCAAAATGGCGGGGGCGAAATAGGGAAGTTCTATAATTAAGCAGGAGTGTGGTGCTGGCCTGGCTCTCACAGGGCCATGGCCAAGACCTTGGCTCTACGCCTAAGTGCAATGGGAAACTATTGCATGGCTTGAAGTGGAGGCAGGATCTGATCAAACTCATCTTTTTTTTAAGGTGTTTTTTTTTTTTTTTTTTTTTTGCGGTTTTTGGCGGGGGCCGGGCTTGAACCCACCAGCTCCAGTATATGGAGTCAGCACCCTACTCCTTTGAGCCACAGGCACTGCCCTGATCAGACTCATTTTTAAAATGATCACACTGGCTGTCGTGTTGTAAACAGAAAGCAGAGACCAGAGTGGAAGCAGACCTTTTTAGTCGCTGTTGTCATAGTTCAAGGAAGGACAATAGTAGTTTGGACCAGGGTGGTGGTGACAGTGATGTTGGTAGAGGTAAAAAGTGATCCGATGGGAGTATATTTCCAAAGTAGAACCAACTGAATGGTCTGATGGATCAGGTACTCTGGGCATGAGAAAAAGAGAGGTCTCAAAAATGAGTCTGATATTTTTGACCTGAAAATGTAGAATTGAATTGTCACATACTAAACTAAAAAAATCTGGGAAAGGAAAAGGGTGGGGGGGTATATGTGTTGGGGAGTAGAATCAAAGTTTTGGTTTTGACATATAAATTTCAAGATTCCAGCTAATGATGTAAATAGAGATATCAAGTAGAAATTGAATATATAGGGCGGCACCTGTGGCTCAAGGAATAGGGCACCAGCCCCATGGGCTGTGGGTGGTGGGTTCAAGCCTGGCCCTGGCCAAAAACTGCAAAAAAAGAAATTTAATATATACATGTGAGTTCAAGAGAGAGGATGAGGCTGAATAAATATTAATATTATAGATTGGAAGGCATTAAATCCAAAGGACCAAAGATCACCTAGGCCGATAATTCTCTACTGGTATGACACACCCCTGAGAGACAATTTTGGAAATTTTCAGGACATCGGGTGGGGTTGAGGTCGTCGTGATGATTAGGATGAAAAGCAGTGCAGGATTCAGTGGGTGGAGCCAGGGCTGCCAGCCAGTCAGCAATACACAAGACAAGCCTGCTCAACAGAAATGGTCCTGCATTCCGGATGCTTTTCAATTGTCCCATTAGATATTCACTTGGTGAAAAGTACATTTGTTATTTACATCAACCTAAATTCTAACACTGTTTTTCACATGAACACGAAGTGTTTTTGGTATGACTTTAATATGCATTGAGTTTCCCAGGAATACAACTTCCACATAATTGATTAAAGAATGTGCTTTGTTTTGTTTGGCAAATCAGCAACGCGCTGCTTGCTCTATTTGAGCTGTGAGTCCAGTTCTCCTGGATCAGTCTGTGCATGTGGCTCTGGCAGCACAGTGATTCTCAGAATGACTTCAAGCATCTTATGATTATGCCAGGGCTTCTGATGAAGTTGTGCATAATTTTTCCATGTTGAAATATGCAATGTTTTTATGCATTAATTTCTTCTTCTCCTTACATTGCATTTAGGGAATTGAATTCATTAGTTTGAAGTTGTGTGCGCAGATCAGTGTGGACCTTGCTTCCTGCCCCAGGAGACCAACTTTTACAGATGGCATCCGCCAGCCTGGTTTACCCAGTGGCTTCCAGTTGGGTTCAGCCAAGGGCTGAACCACTCCCTTGTGTTGGCCCTTCAGGCACATACTCCTTCCGTGCTCCATCATTTCTAGTTGGTTCCCTTAATTTTGCCTTCGTCTTTGGCAATAATCCATCATTAAATTGGTCTCAACTGGACTCAGTTTGAGTGTGCCATCTGTTTCCTGCCAGGCTCTAACAAACAGTAGTTACATTATCTCTGAATTTCATTTCAGGACAGTAAAGGGCCAAGTTACAAAAGATTTGTTATAAAAAGAGAGTGCATTCATGTGGAACATTCTACAGGACAATTGAGAGGGGTTTGCAGTAAATCAATGGCATGAAAAATAAAGGGGTAGAGAAAAGCTAGAGATTAAAAAAGATTTTAAGGGCACAGCAAAAAGTAATTTGTAGGCTTTTTTTAGATCCAAATTTGAACACACCCACAAAGATATATCTGAGTTATTAGGGAAAGTTTGATTACACACTGAGTATTAAATAACAGCAAAGAACTATTTTAATTCCTGTTAGGCATGGTCATGGCATAGTGGATAAGCATGAAAATGGTCCATGTTTTTAAGAAATTCATCCTGAAGTATGTAGAACAAAATTACATGATGCCTGGGAGTTGCTTTATAGTACAGGGTATCCCAAAAGTCTCCCATGAAGTCATCATATGTATGGAGAATGGGAAATTGTAGCTAAAGGTACTTTTATTTATAAAATATCTATTACAAAATTTTGCAAAGAGCTGGCCAACACAGAGAATATTTTGCAAGTATTTTGTAATGAATATCTTATGAATAAAGGCACATTAAGCTACAGTTTCTCATTTTCCTTATGTGCGACAACTTTATGGGCAAAGACTTTTGGGACACCGTGTACTTTGGTGAAGACAAAGAAAAAAGGGATAAATAAAGCAAATGAAGGGAAATCTTAAATATTGAATCCAGGTGATAGGTATATGGGAAGACTTTGGATTGTTGTCTCTACTTTTATACATATGTTTGAAATTCTTTATGGTAAAAGATTTATTTATTTATTTATTTATTTTTTTGAGACGGAGCCTTAAGCTATCCCCCTGGGTAGAGTGCCATGGCATCACAGCTCATAGCAACCTCCAACTCCTGGGCTGAAGCGAGTCTCCTGCCTCCGCCTCCCAAGTAGCTGGGACCACAGGCGCCCGCCACAACGCCCCGCCATTTTTTTGGTTGCAGCCATCATTGTTGTCTGGCAGGCCCCGGCAGGGGATTCAAACCTGCTACCTTAGGTGTATGTGGCTGGCATCTTAGCCGATTGAGCCACAGGCGCCGAGCCTATGGTAAAAGATTTAGATAATAAAATAAACGAAAAGGGGTCATGAGGTCTGACAGGGTTGAGAGTCACCAACCAAGGCAGGGAGTGTACACAAAAGAAGAGGTCAATGCTGGGCCCTGGGTGGTCCCAGTGGAGGCTGGGAAGATGGGAAGAAAAGGCGGGGACGGAAGAAGAGAGTGGTGTGCCTGCACAGTCACCTGAGCATTGTAAGGAAGAAATGGTCAACTGGACTGCAGGTGGGCCAGAGGACTGAGAACTGACCATTGTTGTTTTGTTTTGTTTTGCTTTTCAGAGACGGAGGGGGAATGTCTCACAATGTTGCCCAAGCTAGAGTGCAGTGGCTGTTCACAGGTGCAATCAAAGCACACTGCAACCTGGAACTCCTGGCCTAGAGGGATCCTACCACGGCCACCTCCCAAGTAGTGAGGATGACAAGGCATGCATCACTACACCTGGCTGACCATTAGTTTTATTTTTTATTTTATTTTTATTTTTTGCAGTTTTAGCCGGGGCCAGGCTTGAACCCACCACCCCTGGTATATGGGGCCAGCGCCCTACTCCTTGAGCCACAGGCACCACCCTGACCATTGGTTTTAATTCCCCCCACCCCCCGCATCTTATTTCAAGAAAGGAGACCCCTGGTTTTAGTAACATGGAGGTCATTGGTAACACTGACAGGTCACTTTGGTGTAATGGTGGAGGCAAAACCTCCCTGGGTTTGAATTTAATCATTCAGTTCTCTACATAGTGCCCCATTTCTCTGTTCCCTTTTACAGTACCCCCTGTGGTTACAGTAAGTGGAATAGAGGGGATTCAAGAGAGATTAGGAGTAGGGAAAGTGGAGACAGAGGATGGAGTCAAACTTTTGAGATGTTTTGCTATTGAAGTAGATTAGAGAAATGTGTTGTGCCGTCAACTGAGGAGACTGATTTGGTTTAGTTTAAGATAGAAGCCTGGCATGGACCCTGGGAGGCCCAGGCAGGTGGATTGCCTGAGCACATGAGTTTGAGACCAGCCTGAGTGAGAGTGAGATCCTGTTTCTAAAATAGCCAGGTGTTGTGGCTGGCACCTGCAGTCCCAGCTACTTGGAATGGGTGAGGAAAGAGAATTGCTTGAGCCCAAGAGTTTGAGGTTGCTGTGAGCTATGATGCCATGGGACTCTACCAAAGGCGTCAAGGGCTCACATCAAATAATAATAATAATAAGATAGGAAATATAGCATGTCCATAAGTTGCTAAGAGTGTCTCAGTAGAGAAGGAAAAAGGGAAGATACAAGAGAGATAGAAATAATTGTAGAAGGGAAATGCTTGAATAGGGGAGAGGAGATGGGATCTGGTACACTGGTGGAGGGCTTGGCCTTAGATGGGAACAAGGATGATTCACTCCGTGCTGAAAGTGGGAAGCAGAGCTCATAGGCACAGATGCTAGATGTGTGGTGGGAGAACAGTAGAGGTTTTCTTCTGATTGCTTCTCTAATTAAATAAGGAGCAAAATCATCATTTGAGAGTGAGGATGGGGAGGAAAACTTTGGAGGTTTGAGGTGAACGGGTATGAAATTGTTGGCTAAGAGAGTGGAGACAAAATGGGCTGGGGAAGTGAGCAGCATTTAAAGTGAAACTGGACAGTATTATGTGCTTTGCTTAGTCACTGCTGTGGACTGAACTGAGTACCCCCCAGATTCATACGTTGAAGCCCCACTACCAGTGTGATAGTATTCTGAGACAGGAGTTTGGGAGATAATTAGGTTAAGGTGCGATTATGCGAGCAGTGCCAGGATGGGATTACTGTTCTGATAAAGAAGGGAAAGAGAGGGTGGTGCCTGTGGCTTAAAGGAGTAGGGTGCTGGCCCCATATGCCGGAGGTGGCAAGTTCAAACCCAGCCCCAGCCAAAAACTGCAAAAAAAAAAAAAAGAAGAGAAAGAGATTAGAGCTCACTCTCCACTATGTTAGGACACAGAGAGGAGGAGGCTTCATAAACGCTAAACTGTAAAAGAAAAATTGATAAATTGGACTTAATTAAAATTAAAAACATTTGATTACATGATAGTATTAAGAACATAGGCTTGGTGCCTGTGGCTCAAGCGGCTAAGGCACCAGCCACATACACCTGAGCTGGCAGGTTCGAATCCAGCCCGGGCCCTCCAAACAACAATGATGGCTGCAACCAAAAAAATAGCCGGGCGTTGTGGCGGGTGCCTGTGGTCCCAGCTACTTGGGAGGCGGAGGCAGGAGACTCGCTTGAGCCCAGGAGTTAGAGGTTGCTGTGAGCTGTGATGTCACAGCACTATACCCAGGGAGATACTTGAGGCTCTGTCTCAAAAAAAAAAAAGAGAAAGAATGTAAATAGGCTCCGCGCCTGTACATTAGCAGTTAGGGCTCTAGCCAGATACTTGAGAGCTGGTGTGTTCGAATACAGTCCGGGCCTACCAAACAACAAGAACTACAACCAAACAATAGCCAGGCATTGTGGCAGGCTCCTATAGTCCCAGCTACGTGGGAAACTAAGGCAAGAGAATAGTTTAAGCAAGATTTTGAGGTTGCTGCAAACTGTGACGCCATGGCACTCTACCAAGGGCAACATAGTGAGACTCTGTCTCAAAAAAAATAAAATAGGCTCAGAGCCTGTGGCTCAATCGGCTAAGGCGCCAGCCACGTACACCTAAGGTGGTGGGTTCGAATCCCCAGCCCAGGCCCGCCACACAACAATGATGGCTGCAACCAAAGAATGGCCGGGCGTTGTGGCAGGCGCCTGTGGTCCCAGCTGCTTGGGAGGCGGAGGCAAGAGACTCACTTGAGCCCAGGAGTTGGAGGTTGCTATGAGCTGTGATGCCATGGCACTCTACCCAGGGAGCTTGAGGCTCCATCTCAAAAAAATAAATAAATAAATAAATAAAATAAAATAAAATAAGGCTCGGGGCCTGTGGCTCAAGCGACTAAGGCGCCAGCCACGTACACCTGAACTGGCGGGTTCGAATCTAGCCTGGACCCGCCAAACAACAATGATGACTGCAACCAAAAAATAGCTGGGCGTTGTGGCGGGCACCTGTGGTCCCAGCTACTTGGGAGGTGGAGGCAGGAGACTCGCTTGAGCCCAGGAGTTGGAGGTTGCTGTGAGCTGTGATGCCACAGCATTCCACCCAGGGTGACAGCTTGAGGCTCCGTCTCAAAAAATAAATAAATAAATAAAATAAAAATTAAAGAAGAATGTAAATAAATAAGCTATAGACTGGTAAAAATCTCATGTTGAGACACAAAGAGCCTGTACATGTCAATGAAAAACAAACATCCAATTAAAAAATGACCAAAGGTGGGTGGCACCTGTGGCTCAGTGGGTAGGGAGCCAACCCCATATACTGAGGGTGGCCGGTTTGAACCCAGCCCCAGCCAAACTGCAACAAAAAAATAGCTGGGCATTCTGGCGGGTGCCTGTAGTCCCAGCTACTCAGAAGGCTGAGGCAAGAGAATTGTGTAAGTCCAGAAGTTGGGAGGTTGCTGTGAGCTGTGATGCCAAAGCACTCTACCAAGGGCAATAAAATGAGACTCTGTCTCAAAGAAAAAAAAAAATGACCAAAGGACTTAAAAAGCATTTCAGAAAAGAGGATGTTTGAATGGCCAATAAACATATCAAAAGGTGCTTAAAATAGTATCTCATCAGGCTCCACACCTGAACTCAGTGGCTAGGGCACAGTTCACATACACCAGGGCGGGAGGGTGGGAACTGGCACAGGCCTGTCAAACAACAAACAACAACAACAACAACAACAACAACAAAATAGCCAGGCATTGTGGCAGATGTCTGTAGTTCCAGCTACTTGGAGCTGGGGCAAGAGAATCGCTTAAGCCCAAGAGTTTGAGGTCGTTGTGAGCTGTGATGTCATGGCACTCTACTGAAGGCAACACAGTGAGATTCTGTCTCAAAAAAAAGAAATTTCATCAAAGAAATGCAATTAAAACCACAATGAAACACCATATTCATTTAACACAGTGATTTTCTTTCTTTCTTTTCTTTCTTTTTTTTTTTTTGAGACAGAGCCTCAAGCAGTCACCCTGGGTAGAGTACTGTGGCATCACAGCTCACAGTAACTTCCAACTCCTGGGCTCAAGCGATTCTCCTGCCTCCGCCTGCCTGCCACAATGCCCAGCTATTTTTTGGTTGCAACCGTGAATGTTGTTTGGTGGGCCCGGGCTGGATTCGAACCCACCAGCTCAGATATATGTGGCTGGCGCCTTAGCCTCTTGAGCCACAGGCGCCAAGCCTAACAAAGTGATTTTCAACTGTTGTGCTGATGTACGCTGGTGTGCCATGAGAGGATCTTAGATATGCCTTGAAAATTTTAAAGATCATTAATTAAATTATTTTCCAAACAACTTCAAAGCACAGTAAGTATATTCTTTTTTTACTTTTTTAAAAATCAACATAATTTAAGTGTGCCACAGAAGTTAAACTGTAGGTTCAAGTGTGCCGTGAGATTAAAAAAAGGTTGTAAAACAGATTTAGCAGCATGACTACAAGATTTTTTTTTTTTTTCAGTTTTTGGCTAAGGCTGAGTTTGAACCTGCCACCTCCGATATATGGGGCCAGGGCTCTACTCCTTTGAGCCACAGGTGCCACCCAAAATTTGTTTTTTTTTTTTTGAGATGTAGTCTCACTATGTCACCCTTGGTTGAGTGCCATGGCATCACAGCTCACAGCAACCTCAAACTCTTGGGCTTAAGTGATTCTCTTGCCTTAGCCTCCCTAATAGCTGGGACTGCAGGTGCCCACCACAATGCCCAGCTATTTTTGTTGTTGTTGTTGCAGTTGTCATTGTTGGGGCTGGGTTTGAACCTGCCAGCCTCTGTGCATGTGGCTGACGCCATAACCACTGTGCTACAGACACCGAACCAGAATTTTTTTTTTTTTTTAACAAACTATCATTATGCCTGAGGTCCCAGCTACTCAGGAAGCTGAAGCAAGAGGATTGCTTAATTGCAAGAAACTGCTGTGAGCTACAATGATGCCATGGCACTCTAGCCTGGGCAACAGACACTATCGGGAAAAAAAAAGCAAAAAACCCAAAACTAATGGGTTGTGAGGATATGGAGTAACTGGAACTGTCATCCGTTATTATTTGGTAGTTTCTTTTCTTTTCTTTTTTTTTTTTCAGACAGAGCCTCAAGCTGTCACCCTGGGTAAAGTGTCGTGGCATCACAACTCACAGGAACCTCCAACTCCTGGGCTTAAGCTATTCTCTTGCCTTAGCCTCCCAAGTAGCTGGGACTATAGGTATCCGCCACAATGCCTAGCTATTTTTTGGTTGCAGCCGTCATTGTTATTTGGTAGGCCCGGGCTGGATTTGAACCCGCCAGCTCAGGTGTACATGGCTGGTGACTTAGACGGTTGATCCCATTTCTAAGCCACAGGCACCAAGCCTATTTGGCAGTTTCTTATGAAGCCAAATATATACCTACACTAACAATTCCACATCTAGACATACCCAGGAAAGATTAGTTCATAAATCCATCAAAAGACTTGTAACAAAAATGTTCATAACAGACAAAAAGTGGTCAAAATCCAAATATCCATCATCAGGTTTATGATGTAGTAATACAATGAAATATTACCAACAATGATAAAAATAAAAGAACAACAAGTACACAGAAAAACAAAACAAAACCGAATGCTCCTCAGGAGCTCAGTCTGCTCCGTTTTATCTCTGGTCAAAAATTCTTTTTTTTTTTGAGACAGAGTCTCAAGCTGTCCCGCTGGGTAGAGTGCAATAACATCATAGCTCACAGCAACCTCCAACTCCTGGGCTCAAGTGATTCTTTTTTTTTTTTTTTTTTATGAGACGGAGCCTCAAGCTATCCCCCTGGGTAGAGGGCCATGGCATCACAGCTCACAGCAACCTCCAACTCCTGGGCTCAAGCGAGTCTCCTGCCTCCACCTCCCAAGTAGCTGGGACCACAGGTGCCCGTCACAACGCTGGGCCATTTTTTTTTTTTTTTTTGGTTGCAGCTATCATTGTTGTTTGGCGGGCCCGGGCTGGGGATTCGAACCCGCCACCTTGGGTGTACGTGGCTGGCGCCTTAGCCGTTTGAGCCACTGGCGCCGAGCCAGATTATTTTTTAAAAATAATCAAGGTATAGTAAATCAAGAGAAAAACAATGGTAATGCTACTGGTGGATGATGTTAATCCCCTTTTAACAGAGACCTGGAGAATTTCTTTGTCTCCTGTTACCACAGGAGGCACGGGGGAAGCACCAGCTATGGAATAAAAATGGCCTTGAACAAACACAAGGGTGTAAGTGGCCTTGTTTCTGCACTTCTTAGATGGTAAGAGTGAGTTCCTGCTGTTTATGAGATGACCAGTGTGTGGGCTTTTTTTATAGCAGCCA
>CAUYQV010116836.1:0-23318 GCA_963574575.1 Galagoides demidoff
AAAAAAAGTGGGCCAGGTGCAGTAGTTCACGCCTGTAATCCTAGCACTCTGGGAGGCTGAGGCAGGTAGATTGCTTGAGTTTAGGAGTTTGAGACCAGTCTGAGGAAGAGTGAGATCCTGTCTCTACTAAAAAAGTAGAAAAACTAGCTAGGCATTGCAGCACACACCTATAGTCGCAGCTACTCCGGAGGGTAAGGCAAGAGGATGACTTGAGCCCAGGAGTTTGAGGTTGCTGTGAGCTATGACACCACAGCATTCTACCAAGGATGACAAAGTGAGATTCTGTCTCAAAGCAAAACAAAACATTAATAAATAAGTAAAATAAAAAGAAAGACTAGCCAGTTACAGTGGCTTTTGCATGTAATCCTAGTATTGGGAGCCTGAGGCAGGAAGATTGCTTGAGGCCAGGAGTTTAAGACCCAGCTGGGCAACATAGTGAGACCCTGTCTCTATAAGAAAAAAGGAAAAAGCGAGCATGGCAGTGCACTGCTGTAGGCCTAGCTACTCAGAGGCTGAACCTGAGCCTGGAAGATCACTTAAGCCCAGTAAGGTAGGATCATGCCACTACACTGCAGACTAGGTGACAGAGTGAGAACCTGTCTCAGTAAATAGATAAATGAAAGAAAGAGAAGAAGGAAGGAATGGGAGGGAGAAAGGGAAGGAAAAGAAAAAGAAAAGAAGGGAGAAAGAAAAAGTGGTTGATGGAAAGAAGAATAATAGTAATTCTGAAAAAAACAGTACTTCTGCTACATGGGTGTGGCATAAACCACAGAGGTGGTACACAAACAATCAAAGCTTTGGAAACAACTGTGTTGGGGCTTTCCTTATAAGAAGTTCTGTTCTTAATAATAGTTTTATTTTAAATGGTTGTCTGAAAGATAAACTTTTACACAAACATTTTATTCTAGATGATTTTTTCCCCTCTGTCACTGTGCTGGTCCGGGGAATGTCTGGAAGACTTGCTTGGGCACAACAGCTTTGCCTTTTACCCCGAGGAGCAAAAGCAAATCAGAAGGTACTTAGCAGAAGTTACAGGGGAGTGATGACAAGGGGGGGTGTGTGTGTGCACGTGTGTGTTTTAAACAGGTACATATTTTTTGATCCCTAACCAGTTTCTCAGTGGGTTCACATCAGAATCATCTTAGGAACCTAGAATTACTCCTAACAGCATCTTCAAGGCAAGTCTATCTTCAGAAAGCTTTCCAGGTGATCCAGACATCCACTTAGGAGGAAGGACTAGTTTTTCTGAATATGTTTTTTCCATGTAATTTTAGATATAATAAAAGTCTGATAGATAACTGTATATAAAAAATAAATTTGACCAGACCTTTGATTTACCTAGCAATAGACTTAGTTTCACATTGTTTTATATGATTCATTACTATATAATTGGTACTATGCTGTGTAATTTTTTAATCTGTAAAGTTAATGAAATCTTATAGGGTAGCACAGTTTATTATCTGAAAAGTCAGATAATAAAGAAGAAATTTGAAATCACCTGTACTCATTACCCAGAAGGATATAGCCACTGTTACTTTTTTGGATTGGGTTTTGTTTTGATCTTTTTTCCCTTTCCTATGCAATAACACTTAAATAGAATGAGTTGTTTCGTGTGCTCTTCTTTTCACTTATTACATTGTATGTTTTTACTTCTGTTACTAAAATATTTTTTAAAATATGACTTCATAAAATTTTATCAGCTTTTATGAGAAATATTCATGAAATTGGATCAGTGCCTAAGATCATTTACTATCCTAGGTGTCTCTGTTGGGTAAGATATATTTACCCATGAGGAGGACACCCGTTTTCTTTTGGTGGTATCATGCAGATCACATTCTGTCAGCAGCTCTGTAAGTGACTAAGAGTTTAAACTCAGAAGGAAAGTTAGCAGGAAAGGAACTAAAATTTGTCGAGAGTTCACTATGTACCATATACATATGTAAGCACGGATTTGGAGCCATAAAGACCTAGATTTAATGCTCATACCCTCTCAGTTAAGCCATGCTGAGGTTCTAACTGAACTCATTTTCTAGAGATAGCCCAGTAGACCTAAACTTGTACTTTATTATATGGAATAATTTGAGAGCTTTCTCAGAAGGAGGTTAGTTTGAGATTTAAAGCCCTAACTATAGTGGCTTACCATCGAATGTGGGAGATTCAGGCCTGCAGCAGTAGAAGTCCACAGCCCCTTGTCAATCATGGGATCTATAACAAGTTGATAGACATTTTTAGAAAAATAAAATAGAGTGCACAGATACCCAGGCTACTTACTTTTACTGTTATCTATAGCATGTGCGGGTTCTTAGTGAGTTTTTATGATTTATAATCCTTGGGAAATACAGGCATCTAAGAGACTGGGGAAATCTGTCTTATTATAGATAAGTATTGGACTGTCTGCAATAAACATAATGTTATTTGTTTATTTTAACAGCTTTTTGTGCCTGAACCTCGCCCAGTTCCTAAAAATGATGTTGGATTTAAATATACTGTGAAACATCGCCCATTTCCTGAAGAGGTGGACAAGATTCCTTTTGTGAAAGCAGACCTGAGCATTCCAGATTTGCATGAAATTGTCACTGAAGAAGTAAGTTAAATTTTTAGCTGTTCTTAAAGAGATAGATGTGAAACATTCTTAAATGACTTCCATGATCAAGATAATACTGTTAGTGTTATTGAAGGTGATTTATAAAGCGAACTTATTAGTCTCTGTCTTCTAGAGACTAGACTCTAGATATAGATTGTGGCTGATTGAAAGGAACCATACATCTTTTAAGAAAACATGTCACTGGGCTACTTGGGGTATTGTAGGTTTCAATAATGTAGCAACACAATCAGACTCTGGTATTTGGAGAATGGAGACCATGTCTAGGCTATTATGACAATTCAAGTCCTTAGGAGAAATGAAGGACTATATCACGGAAATTTAATATATAAAATGTGGAGGTAGATCCAAACAGTCTTGGATTGATGAGGGAAGGAAAAGAACCAAAGAATTTTAGATTTTGAGTTTGTACGACAAAGAGATATCAGGGCATATTTACAGAAATTTGGACTATAGGAAGAAGACAGATTTGGGAATATGTGAAAAATATATTTGGTTTTAGATTAATTTAGATAATTAGATTAGGGAATTGCTGTCTTAGGTCAAGGAAGAAGAATTTCAAGAAGTGTGGGGGACTGGTGTGCCAGGGCATGAGAGATCAGAAGGGCAGGAATAGAGGAAGGGCTGTATTATCAAATGCTAGAGAGATCAGGGAGAAGGAGGAATAAGAAAAGGCCTCTGGATTTTGGCATGAAGTTGTGGGTGACCTTTCAGTTGTGGGGCAGAGTGTAAGGAGCTAGGAGTGAATGATTAAAGACAAAGAGGCAGCAAATGCAAGCTGTGCTGCTAGCAGTAAAAAGGAGGGTACCCAGTGGAGAATAGTGTAGGGAAATAGCCTAATTAAGGCAAATCCAGGCCAGTTTTTTTTGTTTTGTTTTCTTTTTCTTTTTCAAGGATGGGAGAAATATGAACATGCTTATAGATTGAAAAGAAAGACCCAGTGGAGAGGCCTTTGGTGACGCTGTAAGATAGACAGGAGGAATTATAGGTGATAGAAGCAGCAGCGTCAAGAGTCGAAGTGGTTGTGTTTAGAATAGGAATGTTTCTGTAAAACAGAAAGGAGAGGGTATATCAAGTTTCAGAGACATTTAGAGTAGAAATGACAGAAATTGAAGAAGCTTATGTAAATTTTAATCTTAGTTCTTGGCAGGGTAATAGGGGATCAAAGATGGTTCTTAAAATTGCCAGGCAGTCCAGCTAAGGTTAAGTAGCATCATTTCTAGTGAAGTTATTTAACTCATTCTGCTGACTTTCTTTAAAAGTCTTTGGGATCTGGGAGCCTAAGTAAATAATTTGAATGGTATGGGAATTGACAGGTGCAGGAATTTGGAAGGATAAGGTTCCACAGACATTTTTTGTGCTTAAGGAGAGTATGTTAAGATGTTAATTGCAGGGGTGGGATTGGGGGTGGGTGGGTGGTAAGTCTCTGTTGAGAAGCAGATGAAGTCAGAAGGATGCTACAACCATATGGGAAAATAGGGGGAGGGATTGAGTGTCCTACTGTGGTAAAGCATGAGCTCAGAGAGTAAAGGTATGGGAAACAACTGCAAGGGGGCTTATGATTGGAGAGGGAATTTCAGAATTACTGCCTTTGAAAGTAGGGCCTATCATGAGTGGCCAAAGTCTGAAGGTTGTAGAATTGTGAGCCAGCTTGTTAGAAGGTTGTTAGAAGGATCATCACACACCAGAGGATGGAATTTTAAACTAGGATTGATCTGAAGGGAAGGGTGCTGTTGGGGGAGTCCGCAAGAGTTATGGTCAGGAATCGCATTTGGGTAAATACTTTAAAACATATGGGGCCACTGCAGGGTGAAAATAGACAGTGGTCTGGAAGGGGGAGCAACTACTTTGCCCCTTTTCTTGTCCATTTGAAGAACAGACAGAAGGCTTTTTATTCACAGCCCGGAGATGAAGGAGTGATTATTGAAGCTATAGGGAAATTTTTATGGTATTTGCTTTTCCTTGAAACATGCTATTGAACTGAAACATGTCTTCATTTTCTATGTTGCTTGTAGGTCTATTTTTTTTTTTTTTTTTGAGACAGAGTCTCACTATTTTGCCCTGGGTAGAGTGCCATGGCATCTCAGCTCATAGCAACCTCAAACTCTTGGGCTTAAGTGATTCTCTTGCCTCGGCCCCCCAAGTAGCTGGGACTATAGGCGCCCTCCACAACACCTGGCTATTCTTTTGTTGTAGTTGTCATTGTTTTTTAGCAGGCTCAGGCTGGGTTTGAACCCACCATCCCCGGTGTTTGTAGTCAGCACCCTAACCACAGAGCAAGGGTGTTGAAACTTGTGGCTCTATCTTCATGTTAAAATTAAGTTTTTAAGTTTGACCCTGTTACTTTTGTAATATTTCTAAAAATGAAAGATTTGGTTTATTTCAGTTGGAAGAGAAACATGAAAAATTAAGGAGTGGAATGGCTCAGCAGATTGCTTATGAAATACACCTTGAGCAACAGAGTGAGGAGGAATTGCAGAAGAGAAGTTTTCCTGATCCTGTTACGGATTGCAGGCCCCCACCTCCTGCCCAAGAATTCCAAACAGCCCGTCTTTTCCTCTCACACTTTGGATTTTTGTCATTAGAAGCATTGAAGGTAATTTTCATGAACTTTTATGAGTAAATATATTTGGCCAGTGACAGTGAAAATATTTTTATGAGAGTAGAAGAAAATTTCTTTAAAAAACTGGTTAAAATATTATTCTTTATGCAAGTGAATAAAGTTCTGTGCTACTGTAGGTTACAGTGTGAGCCAAGACGGTCTACCTATGAATGCATTCTGAGTTCTTCTGTTTGAGGTAACTGCACTGACAATACACTTAGCTCTGCATTTTCCTGGGTAATATAGGACCAATATTATACATATAAATGAAATCTACAAATAATTAAAAAAGTAATGTTCAGAATCTTCCCCTAGTAAATATCATTACTAAAAGTGTAAGCTACAATTGACTGTGCTCTTTCATGTCACTACGTTTTCGTATTTATTTATTTATTTATTTATTTAGGACAATGTCTTGCTCTATCACTCAAGCTAGAATGCATGTAGCATGTGGCATCATGCTAGTGGCATGATCATAGCTCACTGCACAGTATGAACGTAAAAACTCTTAGTGCAGAATAGAAGAGCAGAGAGAAGAGAATAAAAAGAAGTATAGTGGTAAAATATGGAAAGCAAAGAAAATAGATTCAGCCTGCAAATGATAAGTGATATTCTTGGTGTAGAAGCAATACATAAAAATATATGGGAAGAAAATGATTGCATTGTATGGCCTACAGGGAGATAAGAAAAGCTGCACTAGCCTTTTCTCTAAGATTGTAATTTTCTGTTCATGTTACCTATTCTAGTTGAAATTATTAAGCTTTGGCTCGGCGCCTGTGGCTCAATCGGCTAAGGCGCCAGCCACATACACCTAAGGTGGCAGGTTCGAATCCCCAGCCTGGACCCGCCAAACAACAATGATGGCTACAACCAAAAAATGGCCAGGCGTTGTGGCGGGCACCTGTAGTCCCAGCTACTTGGGAGGCAAAGGCAGGAGACTCGCTTGAACCCAGGAGTTGGAGGTTGCTATGAGCTGTGATGCCATGGCACTCTACCCAGGGGGATAGCTTGAGGCTCCGTCTCAAAAAAAAAAAAAAAAGAAAGAAATTATTAAGCTTTAAAGATAGTAATTCTCATGCTTTCTCATCCATATCAGAACATAGGAAAAGAATGATACCTAGTTTATTTTGTGAACTTTACTATATGTCTAATAACTTACACCTAATAGCACATACATATTGAAAAACTACAAGCCAGTCTTACTTACAAAAATGTGAACAAAAGTATTAAGGATTCTAATCAAACTAAATTCTGAATTAAAAAAAGAGCGTGTTGAGCAAATTACCTTCTATGACCAAGTAAGGTCATAAACTTGATAATTGTTGGGAAATATTAATAAAGGAATTAGAAAAATAACTTGATCCTACTAGCAGATCAGTCAATATTTCATAAAACAATATATTTTTTAAAAACTTAGAAATAAAGATCTCTTGAAATGGCAGCCCATAAGCAAACTTAGAAGAACCTTTTTTAAATATTAGAGGTGAAGGATGTGTACCTGGATGACTTTTTAACATTTTAGTTTTAAATAATTACAGATTAGCAGGAAGTTGTGAAGTACAAGTACAGGGAGCTTTCCACCTATGATGGGACATTATATACAGGGTAGACATAAAGTTTGTTTGCAATTTAAATTAGTTTACTATTTATTTATTTTTTGAGACAGAGTTTCACTATCTCCTAGCAATCTCAAACTCTTGGGTATAAGCGATTCTCTTGCCTCAGCCTCCCAAGTTGCTGAGACTACAGGTGCCTGCCACAATGCCCAGCTATTTTTTTTGTTGCATTTGTCATTGTTGTTTATCTGGCCCAGGTTGGGTTCAAACCCACCAACCCTGGTGTATGTGGCCAGCACCCTAACCACTGAGCTACAGGTGCCGAGCCTAGTTTATTATTTAAATTGCAAACGAACTTTATGTCCATCCCCTGTATAACTATAGTACATTATCAAAATGAAGTAAGTCAATGAAGTGTTAAAAGAAACTAAATGAAGTAAAAATCATTGGAAATGAGAAGATAGTGTACAGATAATCTGACTTCTAATTAGACAGCCTTAAGAGAATCAATAAGATATTTAAAATAAATGAGAGAGTTGAGACAACACCAAAAAGTACAAAAATTAATGTCCTCTACTATTCAGTTAAAAACACAATATAAAAATACTCCATTTATAGCTATGATATTGACAAAAGTTACCTTAACAAGCTATCTATAAGACCTAGAGGAAGAAACCTTTAAAAGTTAGTAAGAGATATGAAATGTATATGTTATGTTCCTGGATGAGAAGATCATTCAGAAGAGCAAGCTGAGGAAATACCTTACTTTAATAAAAGAAGTAGGAGGGCACTTTACCTCATGAGGCATATTACAGTGTGCTGCAGGTCCATAGTGCCTTCTTCATAAAACTGAAATGTGCACATTTTTGTATATCTGTAGCAAATTCACTTAGTGGCAAAATCTGACCTGAGTTGATATGAAGATATTTGTAGTCTTTACTTATTTCACTTAATGTGAGTACTCTTCTCTTTGGCCATAGACTATTCAATTTTGAAATACTAATTTCTCTGATTATACAGGGTGTCACTGAAGTTGCCCCTAAAGTCACCATACAGGGAAAATGGGAAATTATAGCTAAATGTGCTTTTATTTACAAAATATTCATTACAAAATACTCTCTACACATTGGCACCTCTTTGTACAATTTTGACCATAGTTGATCACCTCCCTACATTGACCACATCCATAAGTTGACATAATTTTCGTAGACTGGACATACCCCACATGTATATCAGTACACCATAGTCCTAGTTCCTTATGTTGACCACGTCTTTGTTGTCCAGTTTGATACAGTTCTGTGGGTGGTCAACTTACAGAGGTTCTACTGCATTTTGTAAATAAATGTACACTTAGCTACAATTTCCCATTTTCCCTACGTACAGTGACTTTAGGTTTGACTTTTAAGATATCCTATAGAGTAGTCCCCTGGCACTTGTTAGGCATGTTATGTAATAGACCAGAAGACTGGGCTCAACAATTTTTGTTAACATCAAAGAGAATAATTTTTGCTGTCTTTGGGGGATGGCTTCCTGAAAAATACAATGGTTAGCAGAACCATTTTTGGCAAGATCAAGAGCGCAAAGAAGATAAGGGATTACGAGGAGAACAAAACAAAAAATGCATTTAAAAATTTTTTAGAGAAGTTTTTAGGTTTACAGAATTATTGAGTAGAAAGAATAGAGAGCTCCCTAAATCCTCCCCCACCCACTTCCCCTATTTAATATCTTGCATTGATGTGGTACATTTGTTACAATTGACAAACCTCTGTTACTGTTAATGAACCAGTGGGGCATTCCTAACTGAAGTCTGTAATTTACATTAGGATTCATTCTGTATAGTACACTTTGTGGGTTTTTACAAGTATATAATAACACGTGCTTACCATTATAGTATTAAACAAATAGTTTCACTACCTTAAAAGTCTGTAAAGGTTGGGTGTGGTGGCTCACGTTTGTAATCCTAGCACTTTCGGAGGCCGAAGTGGGTAGATTGCTTGAGCTCAGGAGTTCAAGACCAGCCTAAGCAACAGTGAGACGCTGTCTTTACTAAAAATGAAAAACTGAGGCAAGAGGATCACTTGAGCCCAAGAGTTTTTTCACTTACCAGTATGCATTTAACTTTCTTCCATGTCTTTTTGTGACTTAAAAATCCTGAATAATACCCCATTGTATGGATATGCCACAGTCGATTTATTCTTTTGCTTAGATACCTTGGTTGCCTTCAAGGTCTATTTTTGTTTGTGTGTGTATTTCTTAATTAATTTATGTTGTCTTTTTTGTTGTTTTTTTTTTTTTTTTGAGACAGTCTCAGGCTGTCACCCTGGAAGAGTAGCGTGGTGTCACAGCTGACAGCAGCCTCAAACTCTGAGGCTTAAGCGATCCTCTTGCCTCAACCTGCCAAGTAGCTGGGACTACAGGCGCCCGCCACAATGCCTGGCTATTTTTTGGTTATAGTTGTCGTTATTTGGCAGGCCCGGGCTGGATTCAAACCCACCAGCTCCCGTGTATGTGGCTGGCGCCCTAGCCACTTGAGCTACAGGCACCGAGCCTAATTTATGTTTTTAATCTACCCATAATAGTACTTTACCAAGTACCAATAAAGCTGCTGTAAACATTCATGTGCAGGTTTGTGTGGATATACATTTTTAATTCTTGGGCAAATACCAATATGTGCAGTTGTATGATAAGACTATGTTTGGTTTTGTAAGAAACTACCAAACTGTCTTTCAGAGTGGCTGTAACATTTTGCATTGCCACCATCAATGAATGAGGAAAAATGCATTGAAAATACTATAATCTAAAGAAATATTATATACTATAGGCATACTGTATAATAGGATATAGCTATTATAGAGGAAATAGGATCCAAAATTACATATGCAATATAAAAATCTCAATTATATCTTAAAAAAGGAAATGCAAGAACTAGAAAGACGTATACAAAAATATTAAATAATTGCTTTAGTGTAGGATTGTGGTTGTGCTTTTTCCTGCCATGTTATATTTTTTCAATGAATTGTTATTAAACCATGAACAAGTATTACTTTTATAATTAGATTAATGAAAATAGATAATAATTGCTCCTTTCTTCCTTTGGTGGTAGGAACCTGCAAATAGTCGTCTACCTCCTCACCTTATTGCACTTGATTCCACGATACCTGGATTTTTTGATGACATTGGGTATCTGGATCTCTTGCCATGTCGTCCTTTTGACACAGTTTTTATTTTCTATATGAAGCCAGGTCAGAAAACGAACCAAGAGGTAAGAATTCTGAAAACAAACATTTTTTTTCATAATTTTTTGTGCTACAAATGTATTTGACTTAAAGAAACTGAAGCAGAATTAATATAGGTGGTTTATTTGAGCCAAAATTAAGGACTGCAGCTTGGGAAATATAGGAAAGTGTTCCAGAGACTAAAGGAAAGGCTCAAGTTTTTAGAGGAAAAAAAGGATGAATTAGGAGATGGGGTAATAATAAAAGTTCTTTGTCAGAAATTCTCATTGGTTTACAGAAATAACATTTATCAGTGATTGGTTATACGTTGTTGAACTACAGGGTATGAGGTCTGGTGCCCAGTGTAGGGCATGCTTAGATTAATTTATAGCTATTAGTGTCAATACTCAATCTAGACTTCATATAGCAGGCAACCTGGAAATGATTACTTAGTTTGAAGATGGGGAGAGTAAGACATGACTGCTGTCACATTTCAGTACTTCGTTGGGCCTGATAATTTAAAGGGGCCTTGGATTTGTCAGATAAAGTTTCCTTTCTTTTCCATATGAATATTTTATACTTGATGCTTAAAGACTTGTTAGGAATCATTTCAAAAACTGAATTAGTGGGCGGCACCTGTGGCTCAGTGAGTAGGGTGCCGACCCCATATACCGAGGGTGGCGAGTTTAAACCCGCCCTGGCCAAACTGCAACAAAAAAAAATAGCCAGGCGTGGTGGCAGGTGCCTTGTAGTCCCAGCTACTCAGGAGGCTGAGGCAAGAGAATCACTTAAGTCCAAGAGTTGGAGGTTGCTGTGAGCTGTGATGCCACAGCACTCTACTCAGGGTGACAAAGTGAGACTCTTGTCTCTTAAAAAAAAAAAAAAAACTGAATTAGTTGAAACCATGATGCTTAGGGTTCTGAGTCTTTTGACCTGTAAGGAATGTGGGTTAGACAGGAGCTTTAGCATACCTTTCTTCCCTTTAAGGAATTCATGTTCCTAAGACAAAAGAAACTAAAATCACAAAGTTAGGCACAAAAAGCTAAAGCTAAACCTAATTGCTTAGCTTAAATAACAGCATAAATATTTACTGAACATTTTCCTTGTGGCTCAGTCTGCCAGGGAGAAGTTAACAAGTTTTCCTCTTGAGGAGTTCACCTTCTAGGTAATTTCACAAGCAAATCAATTCAGTTAAGACATGTATAGTATACAGTGGGGAAAATAACACCTGAAATAAAGGATAAAAACAGAACACTAAGCGAAAGACAACTGGATATGTATAACAAAGAGACTAGGAGAAGGATGAAGAAATATATAAGAGGTGAGAATGGAAAACTGAGAGCAAATGGCAGATTTGTTGAAATTTTGGTTGCAAATGAATAGTGGAAACATGGAACAGGCAGGCAGTGAACTAACTGTGACTAGAAAAGGGCCAGTGAAGATTTGTAAAATGTGGTATTTGGGTGTGCTGGACACTGTAGCTATATGATGTTAGAATGTTGCTCTAATCCTTATAAGCCCATTACCTAATCAAATTAGCATACCTTAAGGAATGTACTAAAGTCACAAAATGTTTACACTAGATGTACTATTTCAAATTATTGGTGAGCTATTTGAAAAGATAGATTTATGAGAAAGTTCATTTCATGTTATTGATTTGATAAATATTTACTGAGTGTCTGCTATTAGGTACCAGGGTTACAGTGGCAAACAAGATCTGTAAGATTTCTGGCCTCCTAAAACTACTGTCAAGAGAGAAGACAAATGATTAAGCCACCATAGTAAATGTACTGATAGGGGCACTAAACATTAAAGTGTGTTATAGGAACCATGACAGGAAAACCTAGCTTGGTTTGAAGGCTGTGTCCTGGAGGAAAAGACAGTTAAGCTGGTATTTGAGGTATACATTGACTGTAGTTAAAAAGTCAGATGCAGATTGTTACTGACAGAGTGATAATATGTGTAAATTTTCCAGAGGTAAGAGGGTATTGCATCTTTGTGAAATCTGTTACAGGATATGCTAGGAGCTTGGGAGAAAGTGGCCTGCTGGTAGCCAGGGATGAGACTGGTGGGCTCCAGTATTTTTGAAGAACCTCAGTAAAATAGGATTAATTACCAAGATTAGGGATCTGCTTTGAAGGACGTTTAGTGCATTGTTCACATGAAAATAGTGGAGCCATTTTTCTCCTTCTTGTACAAGAAGACACAAACCCTTACGGCAACTCCTAAACCTTTTCAATTTCCTTCAGTTCCTAGGGGCTGAGGGTGGCTAGGAAACAGTGAAGGTTTCCTGAGGCCTCCTTTGGAATGGCTGCAGCCTGCCTCTTTGTAGGTTTAGATTAATTTCTGACTGTCAGCAAGTGCCCTGCAAGTTGAATTTGATTCACTTATTGCTGCGTGACTAAATTTTCAGAAATTGTTTATTTAAATGTTTTACTTCTAGATAAAAATGTTAATTGCAAAAACTGAAACTGTCAAATCACTTTCCTGTCACTGAAGAATATGAAGGATGAATTAAATGGGTATACTTCTAAAGATACCGGTTCTGTGTTTAAGAGGTAGTGACCTGGCAGTGATGCCCAGTGGAAGTAATGGGTATAACATCTTATATTTTGACTTTGACAGGCTTCTCTTATGAATGGTGTCAGTGATCTGTGCACTGGCTGCCTCAGACATTTGGGGAAGCTTTTTAAAAATAATGATTTTAGGGGTGGCACCTATGGCTCAAAAGGGTAGGGTGCCGGCCCCATATGCCGGAGGTGGCGGGTTCAAACCCACCCCTGGCCAAAAAAAAAGTGATTTTAGAATTCTACCTTTGCTAATTCTGTGGGTCTAGAACAGTCTAAGGGAATCTTATTTTTAGGAAATTCCTCAGGTGATTTTGATATATTCCCCTACCTACTCCCTACCCCTTTAAATTTTCAATTTAGAGAAGAATTTATTTTCTTTGTTTTAGAAGTGTGCTTTTCAACAACAGCAGTATTGCCATTTGGGGCAGGTAATTCTTTGTTGTAGGGGCTGTCCTATGTATTTTAGAACATCTAGCAGCATCTTTGGCCTCTACCAGTAGATACTAGTAGTGTGCCCCTCCAGTTGGTGCCAACAATTACAGAATGTTCCCTGGAGAGGAAAATCACCCGCAGGTGAGAAGCACTGCCTTAGAATGAAAGGCTCTTTCTGAGGCCAGTACACAGCCAAAGCACCACTTAGTGAAGAGGAGAGAACCTACTGCTTGCTTTTTTATCACTGGAGTGCCTATATTCTCTCCTTTGAACAAAGAAAAGTATATTGTCACACTTACTTATTAATTAAACCTAGTCTTTATTGGATTTTTAGTAAATTTGTACTTTTATGCCATTTGTCAAGATTTATAATTAATCACATACCTATATGATATTTATCATTAAGCAGTGAACTCTGTGAAGGCCGGGACATAGTGTCTTTTAGTAAATTTGTCTGGTCTTCCTTACTAGGAAGATGCTAAAGGCTCTGCTTGCACTGTCTCATTTTATCTTCACAACTGTTACTGTTATCCATACTTTATAGACGATGAAACTGAAACAGTGAGGTTAAGAAATTTGATCAAGGCCCAGCCATTCCAAATCTTGTAACTCCAAAGCTTGTGTTTTTCACCACAGTGGTAAATCCTCAAATTTATTCTGACTTTGGACTTGATTTGTCATAAGCTTCAAGGCTAACCAATTTTTATGAAGATTTATTTTGATTTTTTTTTGTTCTCTTCATTACAGCTAATGATTGCTATGTATTTCAGATTTTAAAGAATGTGGAGTCTTCCAGAAATGTTCAGCCACATTTCC
The DNA here is from genome assembly GCA_963574575.1 of Galagoides demidoff. Lineage (NCBI taxonomy): Eukaryota > Metazoa > Chordata > Mammalia > Primates > Galagidae > Galagoides > Galagoides demidoff. The sequence continues at coordinate 13,794 of CAUYQV010116836.1, forward strand.
TAGAATTTTTGCTCTCCCTTGGCTGGTCAGTAGATGTGGGCAGACACCCTGGTTGGACTGGGCACGTTTCCACTAGCTGGTCTATAAACAGTTGTGATGACAGTGAAGGATCTGAACAAGGTAAAATTCATAATTGTTATTAGTTTTTTTCTTGGGTTTTTTTTTTTTTGGTCCTTTTCCCCCCTTCTTTACTATGAATTTATAGAAATTTGAAACAAGAGATTTCTTTCTTTTTTTTTTTGTCCTTTCCACCTCTTCTTTACTATGTATTTGTAAATCTTGTTAAAAACACAAAACCAAACAGGTATATAATGGAAAAATTTCATTTCCATATACACAGATACTGTATGTGAAAGATATATATGTGTGTGTGTATACACATATAATGATAGGGTAATTGATACAGAATTAGTGACTTAATTATTACAATACTGATAAGTTGGCTGGGTGCGATGGCTCACGCCTGTAATCCCAGCACTTGGGAGGCCACGGCAGGTGGATTACCTGAGCTCACAGGTTTGAAACCAGCCTGAGCCAGAGCAAGACCTTGTCTGTAAAAATAGCTGGGCGTTGTGGTAGGCACCTGTAGACCCAGCTCCTCAACAGGCCAAGGCAAGAGGATTGCTTGAGCCCAAGAGTCTGAGGTTGCTGTGAGCTGTGATGCCATGACACTCTACCGAGGGCAACAAAGTGAGACTGTCCCCAAAAAAAAACCCCCAAAAAACAAAAACAATACTGATAAGTCCCTTTTTTATAGAATGAGTAAACCAGTTCAGTTTTATATAAAAATATTGTAGTAAATGATATAGCTTCCTAATAAATGTGTTTTGTCTAATAGTTTTCTGTATTAACAGATGTGTTTTATAGACTTTGTGGCTATCAAAAGAGTCACATTAGGTTACATTCTTGGGATACTCTAACATATCCTTTGTAGTAAGCAGTTGGCTACCTCTGAGAATCTCCTGCCCATCCCTACAAATCCTCCTGAGGAGCTGTAATTAGGATAACAAGTACTATCCTTCCTACCAGAGGAAGTCTAAATTTAAACTAAAGACCTTTGCCCCACCTGGCTAATGATATTTGTTCTTGGGCTTCTGATGTTACTGGAATATTAATATTATCTTTCTAAAGTGGGTAGGGCCTATGTCCAGTGCACATTTTTCACTGGATATTGATGGATATTTATGTTGGATATTTATGACTGACAAGTAACAGAACATCTGACCCAAATTGACTTAGATTTTAGAGGTCATTTATTTTTTTTATTTATTTTATTTTATTTTTTTTGAGACAGAGCCTCAAGCTGTCACCCTGGGTAAAGTCCCGTGACATCACAGCTCACAGCAACCTCCAACTCCTGGGCTCAAGCGAGTCTCCTGCCTCAACCTCCCAAGTACCTGGGACCACAGGCACCCGCCACAATGCCCGGCCATTTTTTGGTTGCAGCCATCATTGTTGTTTGGCGGGCCCAGGCTAGGGATTCGAACCCGCCACCTTAGGTGTTATGTGGCTGGCGCCGAGCCTGGAGGTCATTTATTGCCTCATGTCTAAAAATTCCAGAAGTTGCTTTAAGTTTTTGGTATTGTTTGATTAACTTTCCTATTTCTTTACAGTTTTTCTGTAGCTCTGTTCTCTGTATGTTAGCTTTGTCCCCAGCCTGGCTTCTCTCACAGTGCAGGAAAACAGTTCCAGGTTTTATATTCACGTGTCACGCTAGCCTGAAGAGGAGAGATTGGCCAGGTCTTGGTATCCCCCTGCTCTCTAAGTCCTGAGCTGCACAGCGATTAGACTGTCCTAAACCTGTCCCTGTGGCAGGAGAGATGGAATGATCCCAGTGGAGAGATGCTGACAAGTTAGAACTGGCAGGAAGGGACAGTCTGACTGCTTTGCACTTCACAGCTTCTGCAGTGTAGGGGCGAGTGGGGTGAGGGGTGGGGCAGTGACTTCAGTGTCTACATCATAGATACAAAGTGCCTGTACCAGGAGTCCACAGACAAAGCGCCGGCCTGTTTCATTAAGCTTTGTTGGAATGTAGTCACACTATCTATGACTGTGTTTGTGCTGTAGTGGCAGAATTGAGTGGTTGTGGCAAAGACCAGAAGGCCTGCAAAACCTGAAAAGACTTTACTGTCTGATCCTTTATAGAAAAAGTTTGCTAACCTTTGGTCTTAACTTCTTATTTGCTGCGCCTTCAGCAGCATTAGGTATCTTCCAATTTGTTAGGTGAGAGATTTTCTGTTTTTAATTATGATTAATGAGTATCTTTTCATATTTTTATTTCTTTTCTGAGAGTTATTTCTTCATTTTCTTTGCATAGTTTTTTGTCAGTTTTTGGCCTATTATGTATTATTGGAAGGACTTTGAGTTCATTTTAACTGAAGCTCTTAAGAGTATTTCTTTTGTTGGGTGGCACCTGTGGCTCGGTGTGTAGGACGCCGGCCCCACATACCAAGGGTGGCGGGTTCAAACCGAGCCCAGGCCAAACTGCAACAAAAAAGTAGCTGGGCATTGTGGCAGGTGCCTATAGTCCCAGCTACTCGGGAGGCTGAGGCAAGAGAATCGCCTAAGCCCAGGAGTTGGAGGTTGCTATGAGTTGTGTGATGCCACGGCACTCTACTGTGGGCAATAAAGTGAGACTCTTGTCTCTACAAAAAAAAAAAAAAAGAGAGAGAGAGATTATTTCTTTTGTTAACTCAGCCATGCTGGGTTAGAGCAGTTATCACTAAAACTGTACCTTTTTATCTGACATCACTGACCCCTGGGGAAGGTGGAGCAGAAGCAGAGCTGAGGAGCAGTTTAGAGACCAGGAACTGAAATGCCTTGCAAGCAGGGGTCCACGTGTACACACACCCCCAACGTTAACTCCCTTCACAGGGACTGCGATGGTCTTCCTTTTGATCATTACCTGTTTCAAAAGGACTGCTTTCTTTTTTTCTTTTCGTTTCTTTCCCTTTCCTCTTCTTTTTTTTTCTTTTTTCTTTTTCTTTTTTTTTGCTATAACTTCATACATAAACTTTGATTTCCCTATTTCCCCCCATACCGTATTGTGAGCATTTTTCTTTGTTACTAAATAATCTTTGAATCTGTTGATCTCACAGCTTGCAAATGCCAGATGCTTCCTAATCCTAATGAGAGTAGTGATCTTCACTCCCTCATCCTTCCCAGTCTGTCCTGCATTTTTGAAAGAGAATTGTTTATAGGGACCTATGAACTGAGTGATTCCCTCCTAAATTAATATGGTTTTGTGGCTACCTTCCTAAGGGTGAGGTGGCCCTACCCACCCTTAGGTGATCTACCCTTCTCCCCATCCTAAGTCCCCAGAAACAAGAGAGAAAGGTAGGGTCACTTAGTTTAACCTGAAGGCAATGCCATCGGCATCCAAAAGGCATAGGCCCCCCTTTGCCTGAGAGAGGTGGAAAGAAAGGCCTTGTTGAACAAATAAAGTATCCCTGGGGCTCTGGAAATTATCATATTTGCCAAGAATGGAGTAACATATGATAGGCCTTTATCTTCACAACCACCCAAATACTTGACCCCATCATCATCCACATTTTGCAGATTATCTACGTCAGATGGTGTGGTGTCAAATGGGATGCCAAGACCTATTGCTTTTCAGATTTTGCAAGCCTGAAGACTCATTAATTCCCACAACAATCCTAAATTATCTGGTAAAATTTTTTTTACATTTGCAGATGAGGAGCTTGAGTTCAGAGAGTTTGAGATTTTATCCAAATTACAAGTTAGTTTCTGATCCAATGAGGATTCCAACCAGGTTAACCGTGACTTTATCATTATCAACCTTGCAACCCTAAGCATGAATCTGTGGACCTGTCTCCCATTTGAGACTCAAGGCTTCCAACAGGATCCCTTAATAGGGAGCTCAGTGACCCACAAGCACACTTTTCATTACCCTGGACCACCCCCTGCCCGACCCCCCCCCCCAGCAAGGCTGGAGAATGGAGATCTCCTTGACTATATACCCTGACTTCCTCCATCATTGTAAAGTACACATAATCCTCTGACACCCCTCCCTCCATCACCTCCCCAGAGACCACCTCTGTCCACCCAGGACTTGGGAAAACCAGGTACACTGTGGTGAAGGTTCAGGCCTGCTTTCTGTATCTGCGTCCTGCAGTTGAGTTAAAGGCCCTGCTGATCAGAAGTGGTCTGATACAGAGTCATTGCATTTTGTTTCTTTTTCTGTGATTATCCTTGTTCCTACAGAGTCATTTCAGAAACCACGAAGTTAAGATTTTATGATCTGAAATAATGATTTTATATATAAGGACATTTAATGAACATTATAAATTTTTATTCTTACACACTAATTGGTTTTGTTGGAAACATGTCTTCTATTATTTATTATCACTTTATTAACCAGTAACCATTTCATGAAGCATGATGATACTGTTTTTCTCCTCACTTTTCAAGCAATAATATATTGTTTTTTGTTCTAGATGAAGTGATTTCCTCTGAAGATATTGGAGCTAGCATTTTCAATGGCCAGAAGAAGGTGCTATATTATGCTGATGCCCTTACAGAAATAGCTTTTGTAGTTCCTTCTCCTGTGGATTCCTTAAGTAAGAACTTTTTTTTTTTTTTGATAGATGGGTGGGGGGATCATTTTAGGATCCGTTTTTGTATTCCTGGTTTGTGCAGTATTATTGCATTAGAAGAGATGTTGAAGTGATCTGAGGAGTTCTTTATCTTCTAAGGCATTATAACTATTAGATTATACAGAGGTATAAGATGTTATCTTCTCTTAGCTTTGTTATGGAAAGTAGTTAAAGACAGGCAGACTAACCCTCTAATAATATTTGTAAAATGAAAGAGTCCCACTTCAACCTATTTTGTTTGTCTTTAGTTAATCAGTACATATAAGGGCTGTTTTCCAGTTTGCTTATTTCTTTCTTGAATTATAAGTGAGCCCTCACCTACTTCCCTGTTCCCATATAAGAGCCTTTATGTGGAACCCCATAGAATCCTACAATTGGAAGGATCTCGTAATAGCATCCACCTGGGCATTTAGCAGGAGAAACTTCAACAGCTAGAAAAGGTGGTGATCAAGTCTGTTTTCCTTAGTCTGATTAAATATATAGTCAAAATAATTCAGAGAATAATAATGGTGTTTATTATATTCTTCCTCCTTCTCCTCCTCTTCTTCCTCTTCTTTTTTTTTTTGAGACAGGGTTTTATTCTGTTGCCCAGGCTAGAGTATAGTGTGCAGCGGCATTATCCTAAGTCACTGTAACCTCAAACTCCTGGGCTAAAGAGATCCTCCTGCCTCAACCTCGCATGCCCAGGCAGCATTTATTATATTCTGTACCTGAAAAATCAAATTCTAGTTTTAACCTCAGTTATCACCTGTAGAACAGGAGCCAACAAACTATAGTGCACAAGCCAAATACAGCCAAGAGTGGGTTTTCCCTTTATAAAAAGTTACAAAGTATGAAGAAGAATATGTAGCAGACACCTATATGGTTAGCAAAGCTTAAACTGTTTATTGCCTGATCCTTTTAGAAAAAGATGAAGAAGTCAAGTGTTGCATGGTAATGTAGGATTTTAGCCAGTTCCAATGTTTAGTGTTTGGCTGCCCTTGTACTCATTTTCTGAATGTTAGAAGCAACGCTTTGTTTTTTAAGTGACTTAAGTTAGACTAGCGGGCACGATTAATTAAAACATTTTTGCTCTGAAGAAGTAGTAGGCATTGTAATTGCTTGTTTTCTTTACATCATAGCTGATTCATTGGAAAGTAACATCTCGGACCAAGATAGTGATTCAAATATGGATCTTATGCCAGGAATTCTGAAACAGCCATCCCTGACACTTGAGCTTTTCCCTAATCATACAGACAATCTTAATTCCTCACAGAGGGTAAGTCACTTTGTTAATATATATCCAAAAGTTTGTAGTGAAATGCCTGAAAAGCTTAATATTTTAACCCAGAGAGTAATTTTAGCAGAGTACTGATTCATCAGTAACTTAATTTTTTGAAGTAATATTCTTACGATTTTCTTTTTTTCCACCTGCAATAAATAGTTCATTCTGCAACATTTGTTATGGTTTTCCTTGATTTCACCATTCTGGGTCCTATGTTTGATTCTCTCACCGATTCCCTTTCAAGCTGAGATTTTTATTTGGTCCCTGAAATAGCTGCTAAATGTACAGCAGTAGCTATATGTATCCTATCTTTAATCATATAATGTTCAGCTTACACAAGTGTGACAATATAAAAATGACAATATTTTAGAGAATAGCCCAGCATATGAATAAATATACTGAGTGAAAAACACAGCCTCCACTATGAGAAGTGAACTTTTTGCTTTTATACTTTTCTCTTACCTCATCGGCGCATGTTATTTCTTTATTTACTCTCATGACATCTCCTAATCCTTACTGGAAAATAATCCATATAAATAACAGCAAGAGTACAGTATCATGTTATAAGTGTAAGAAGACTGATTTAGAATAAATAATAAAGAAATGTGGTATTTTAGTTTGGTTTCCTTTTACAGTGAAAGTTATTTTTAATAGAAGTATATACTTAAGAGAATATGGGAGAGATTCATACCTTTAAAATTGATTTAGAAAAAAAATTCAAATTGTATGACTCCCTAAAGCAGACTGATTTTGCAAAGGATTTTTTAAAGGTTTCACAAAATATAGTTTAGAGATGAACAAGTGAGTGTTGTGTGGTAAAGTGCAGGTCTAGCCAGATCTAAGATTCAGTGATTGGCTACCTTTGTACTTACTTTCTGAATGCCAGCATAGGTATTCCTTAAACCTCAGAGACCAACAACTCTTAAAAGCATCGTGCTTTTATTTATACCTATGTAGTACTTTCTAGACTACTAACAAAATAAAAAAAGCAAACTCACGGAGAAAAAGCAGTTGGCAGAAACTCAACATTCATCCATTATAAAAATTCTCAGTAAACTGAATATAACTTCTTTAACTTGATAAAGAAATAACATGCATAAGATGGGGAAGGAAGAAGTAAATCTGTATGTATTTGCAGATGGCATGGTCACATATGTAGAAAACCTTGGAGGAATCGACTTTAAAATTCTACTACAACTATTGAGTGAGTTTAGCAAGATTCCAGAAAAATAGGGAGGTGTGTTGGGCAAAATTTTAAGATGGCTTCCAATGACCCTTGACCTTGTATGAAGTCCTCCCTTTGCATATGTGTGGAACCTGTGACTATGATAGGATATCCTATGATGATGTTATGTTATAGTTATATGGCAAAGGGATTTTGTGAGTTTAATTACTTTGAGTTAAGCAAAAGGGACATTATCCATTATTAAGACTGAACTTAATCATAGGAGCTTTTTAAATCTGGAACTGGAAGTCAAAGTAGGAGTAGGAGCCATGATGCTAAGAAAGTAGTCTCTGAGTATGGCTGGACAGCTGTCACAGTTTGGGAGAAATCTCTTGGTCACAGTCATTTTCTGTGAATGTTAGAGTAGAAATGAAAAACTGGGGGACTTGCCAAGGACTTGCACGTCACGTCATCTGGTAAAGACATGTATCTCTGTGATTAAAAAAAAACAGTTTTATTTTAAAAGTTCACCTCAGCTTGGCGCCTGTAGCTCAAGCGGCTAAGGTGCCAGCCACATACACCAGAGCTGGCAGGTTTGAATCCAGCCCAGGCTGGCCAAACAACAATGACAACTACAACCAAAAAATAGCCGGGTGTTGTGGTGGGCACCTGTAGTCCCAGCTACTTGGGAGGCTGAGGCAAGAGAATCACTTAAGCCTGGGAGTTGGAGATTGCTGTGAACTGTGATGCCACGACACTCTCCTCAGGGCAACAGCTTGAGGTTCTTCCCTCTCCCATACCACCCTGAACGCACCTGATCTCATCTAATCTTGGAAGCTAAGCAGGGTTGGGCCTGGGTAGTACTTGGATGGGAGATTCTTCCCTCCGTACACATGAACTTTATTTAGGACTTTTAGCACAGACTTAGCTCAGCTGCATGCCCCAACAGTTGTGTAGCTCAGAGTGCCAGTTTGCTAAAGGGGAGCCACATAGTCCTGTTCTCTTTACAATGGAACTTAAATCTGATGAGTTGCAGGAACACTGAGCATGGTAGTGAAGACCCAACGAAGTTTTTTCTTTCTGTGGATGAGAAAAAAGAATGAGGCATAGATTGCAGTAGAAAACATTTAGTCTGAGAACTAGGAGTAACTTGATGGAACATTTTAGGTATCAGGATCCCCAGGCAAAGTAGTGAAGTCACTATAACAGGGAAAGCATAGTGCTTTCTGCTAACTGTAGAGATAGACTCAAATCCTTTTACACCCTCAATAAAGACATTGCCTACATGTTTTCTTTTTATTAATGCAAGTTATTATTGTTCAGTATTCCTTACCTTTTTTCCTTTGACAGTTTTAGGCCTTCGTTTCCTCATTCTAGGTTAAGACTAATAAAATCCAAAGAAGAGTTTTTTTGCAAATGTATTTCACTCTTTCGCTCTTTTTTTCCTAGTGATTTCTCATAGCCTGATACTTACTTCCCTGGGCATCTTGATTAATGTATGACTGGGTAATTTTATTAAGCTATATCTTCTTTTCCATATAACCCCTCTTCTTCCTTACCCAGCTCAGTCCCAGTTCCAGAATGAAGAAACTGCCTCAGGGTCGCCCTGTGCCTCCTCTTGGACCTGAGACGAGAGTGTCTGTAGTTTGGGTGGAACGCTATGATGATATAGGTACTGTATGAGGACTTGTCCATAAATAAAATGACAGTGGACTGATAAGAACTTGCTAAGTGTATGTGAGGGGAGGGGGCGGGGAGCGTAGGCAGGATGTGGTAGCCAAGAGTTAGTTCTGGAGTTCAGTAGGCCTGGATTTGCATCCATCTCCACCACTCACTTCCGTTAAGCCTTAGCTTACTCATTTGTTAAATGGAAAAAATTGTGGCACATTTTTCATAGCTGTGAAGATTTATGATTTAGCATATACAGAGCTTTTAGTTATTCGTATTGATAAGTCAGTGGTTTGTTGCCAATTGGTGATAGTCATCCCAGGACCTCTGTAAAGGGGAAAGGGAGGCATTGCTCACCCTGTCTCCACAGACCCAACTGTCTAATCTCAGGGTACAGATCAGTTTGTTCTTAAGAGTTCTGGCATGACAGCACCCATAGCTCAGTGGGTAGGGCGCTGGCCACATACACTGAGGCAGGTGGGTTTGAACCTGGCCTGCTAAATAACAATGACCGACTGTAACAAAAAAATAGCTGGGTGTTGTGGTGGTTGACTGTAGTCCCAGCTATTTGGGAGGCTGAGACAAGAGAATTGCTTATGCCCAAGAGTTAGAGGTTGCTGGCTCGGCGCCTGTGGCTCAGTTGGCTAAGGCGCCAGTCACGTATACCGAAGGTGGCGGGTTCGAATCCCCAGCCCGGGCCTGCCAAACAACAATGATGGCTGCAACCAAAAAATGGCCGGGCGTTGTGGTGGGCGCCTGTGGTCCCAGCTACTTGGGAGGTGGAGGCAGGAGACTCGCTTGAGCCCAGGAGT
>CAUYQV010116838.1:0-13857 GCA_963574575.1 Galagoides demidoff
AAAAGTATCCAATGTACTCAACCCTATTATGAAACTAATGTATAGCTATCGTAGGAAAACTATAACCCTCAACTTTTAATAGTGCTTTCTATTTGTTAGTTAATGATATATTATAAGCAGTACAATAATAAAATTTTAAATTATTAGCATGCCCTTTTTTATTCATTTTACATCCTGCAATAGCAGTTTCAGAAGCAAATATAAGATCATCAAACTCATATGTAGAATCACTGAAATGACCCAGTTCGTATTTGGCCACCCTTACATTGCATATCAATGTTATTCTTACCAGAACAGTAGAACACTGCAGAAAACTAACTCACTGTTTTTCCTTCACTTATTTTTACACCGATATTCTCCCAACACTATCTTTCTCAACACTATGGAAAGACTGAAAGGAAAAGGAACAATAGCTTGTTCTACCTTTTCCTTGTCTAATATTCGTTGCTTTCAGCTTACGTGGTTGGGTGATATGGGGAAGTAGCACCAGTAAGAAAGAATATGATAGCGGTCCTTGATAAATCATGTTTTTTCAAAAATATCATTTCTGCCTTGTTTCTCTGTTAGAACCAAGTTCTCCTAGGAATAGAAAGTGTGGCGTCGGCAGGGGTGGGGTGGGGGGAAGATGGCTCACTAGAGGCAGCTTTTGCCAGAAGCTCCCATCCAGAAGAAGAAAAATTAAATAGAAACGAACTTGGAGAAGTTGAAATTAGGGGGTAGATCACAAGGAGAAGAAATCAAGGCACGCAGCAACCCCACTGAGACAAACAAAGACAAGAAGGAGGAAGTAAGAGAACAGAAGACAGCTATAGAGTGGACCAGATTGGAGGAGCTGGGAGGATAGAAGGGTAAGGGAAATCCCTTCCCCACCCAGGGCCCCTCTAAGCAGAGAATCACAAGATCTCTCACCCCACAGGAGAGTGCCATGAGGGAAGACCCAGTTTTCCTGTACCTAGGAATATCCTCTTCTGGGTTCCCTTCTTGTTTGGCAGAATAGTGAGCAATTTTGGCTCCAGTGCCTCGCTGCCTTGCGGGCACAACCCATCCCCCATCTTTCTTCAGTTGTCCCACAGACCGCCTCCTGTAGAGGCTTGTTTCCTGGCGTGAGTGAGTCAGACTACTAGCCGGACCCAGACAACCTGGAGGAGCCTCCCCATCCTCACGCACCAGAAAGGTGAAGGAGTAGATTTGAACCCTACACAGTCTCCATACCAACTAATAAAGTAAGGATGACAGAGGCCACTTGCTCTCTCACTGGCAACTGGCAGGATCCTTAGCCGGTCATGAGAAGGAAGGGAGGCAGGCCCTGCCCCATCCCAACATGTCTGACAGGACCATTGAGGGACCTCTGCATTGCCTGCCCTGGTGAACTGAGTGCTCCTCACCCTACCTCCTGCTAAGGGAGGAAATGGTGGCTCAACTACACTAAGGTTGGTGAGGTAAGGTCTCACCTGAGTCTCCCTTCTGCTAGGGGGAAACTTTCCCAACCCTCTGGAGTGGCAGGTCTGACATCTGTGCCCAGCAGGGCCTCTCAGTCACTTGGACCCCAACCACCCTCCTGCTGACTTGGAGAGGGGTGGGTCTCGCCTTATGTGAACCAGCTCTGGGAAATACCCAGGAAGCAGATGGGAAACCATAGATCTTCCATTCCCAACTATAGGTGAAAGCCATGGCATTTCAAATTTGCTGTGGCCCAGACTTCAGTGAGGACCACGGCTTTTTGAATTTGTTTGCCCTCAGGACTGGCACTGTAGTGGGAATAGTTGGGCATGCCCCAGATTCCCCTTCACTTACCCCAGACGAAAGCTATGGCATTTAGAATCCGTTGCAGCCTGGACTCTGGCAAAAATGCAGCTCTGTTAATTTGTCGGAGAGTGGAGCTGACACTTGGGCTGGAACAGTTCAAGCTGCTCCCTGTCTGGGTGTATCATCTGAGGGTCCTGCCCACAGCACCACCCCACCAGACCTGGAGCCAGCAAGGCCAGTTTTCAGAGACCCTCACACTTTGTAGCCCTGAGGGGGAGGCTGTATGTGGGAGGGACCACAGGTGTAGGCAGTGGCTCATTCAATCAGTGGTGAAGGGGCAGCGTGGCAAGCTCTGTATCCTGGGGCATCTGGATATGATTTCAGCAAGATAGTTTTAGTTTTGAAACAGATCTCTTGGATGCTACTTAAGGGACTCCACTCCAACTAGATTATCTCTTAATAATATTTTAGGGACAACCTAACATTCCAGCTTAAAAAGTACAATAAACATATAAATAAACTGAAAATACACATGAAGAGGAATTAGCAAAAGAACCCAGGAATCATGAAAAATTAGAATCGATCAACACTCCCAAGAGATTACAAGGGATATATAGCTGAAAATACCATCCATAGAGAAACTGAAATGACAGAAATAGAATTTGGAGTATGAATTCTAAATAAGATGAATGGAATTGAAAACTATTTCAAGAAAAAGTGAAATTAAAGACAAAGTGACCAGGATCTGGACATAATTAGGAAGGATATAGTAGCACTCTAGGAATTGAAAAAGACATTCAAGAAGTTTCAAAATACATTAGAGAGTTTCAGCATTAGAGTACAACATAGAGAAGAAAAAATCTCAGAACCCAAAGACAAGACATTTTAATGAACCCAAGCATTCAAAAAGGCGGAAAAGAAAAGAACAAAAGAAGAACTAGCTCTTAAAGAGATGTGGGACTACACAAAATTCATGAACATTCAAATCATAGGGTTCCAAAAGGAGAGAAGAGAGTCCTAGAAGCATGGCATCTCTACTTCAGGACATCCTGGTGGATAATTTCCGAGCATTGTGAGAGATCCAGAAATTCAGTTACTAGATACTTTCAGAATCCCAGCATGACTCAGTTCAAACAGTGAAACTCTTAGACACATTGTAATTAACTTGGCCAAAGTTAAAATGAAAAAGAATATTCTGCCAGCACCAAGGCATGAGCAACTTCTTCCCTACAAGGGGAAAAATATCAGGGTGACAGCAGACTTTTCAGTTAAAACTTTTGAAGTCAGAAGAGGGTGGCCATTTGCCTTTTACCTTCTTAAACAAACCAATTTTCAGCCCAGGATTCGGTATCTTGCTAAACTAAATTTCCTATTTGGTGGAGAAATGAAATATTTTACTGACAAGCAAGCATTGAAGAATTTTGCCACAATAAAACCAGCTCTTCAGAAAGTACTCAGGCCATTTTCACATAGACAATCATAATGAAGCACCACCAAGGTATAGACATCCAGAAATTAAAGGACAAAGCCTAGCTTCCATAATGGCACATGATAAAACTAACCAATAGACCTCCACAAAGTAAGATGAACAGAACACCACTATATTTATCAATTCTCTTGAGAAATGTGAATTGAACTCCCCCCTGAAGAGGTACAGGCTGACTGACTGGATTAAAAAAAAAAAAAAGGCTCAGTGCCCATAGCACAGTAGTTATGGGGCTAGCCACATACACCGAGGCTGGTGGGTTTGAACCTGGCCCAGGCCAACTAAACAACTGCAACAAAAAAATAGCCAGGCTTTGTGGCAGGCACCTGTAGTCTCAGCTACTCCAGAGGCTGAGGCAAGAGAATTGCTTAAGCCCAAGAGCTGGAGGTTGCTGTGAGCTGTGATGCCACAGCACTCTACTGAGAGTGACATAGTGAGACTCTGTCATAAATAAATAAATAACTAAAAAGCACAAGCCAACTCTTTGCTGTCTGCAGGAAATAAACCTAACCTCTAAGGACAAAACAAGACCCAAGTGAAGAGTTGGAAGACAATGTCTCAGGCAAATGGAAATCAGAAGACAGCACACGTTCCAATTTTATTTGCTGCAATAATCAGATTTAAACCAACAAAAATAGAGAAAGACAAAGATAGATAATATACATTAGTCGAGGGAAGAAAACTACAAGAAGACATTTCAATATTAAATATCCAGGCACCAACTTAAATGCTCCTAGAAACAGTGATGCCTTAGAATCTGAACTTCATCCATTCCAGAGCCCTATTCAAGTTCTAAATCATTGGAGTTCCAGATAATTTTTCCCCTTTAAAATAATAGAAATGATTAATCTGTTCCTGGGTCCCACAAACTCAAATTTTCAAAACGACTTTAACGGTAATTACACTGAATTTTAAGGTAAAATATTATTATGAACAAATAATAATCTTTTGAATAAAAATGTAAATTAATAAAACTAAAAATATGAAAACCTAAAAATATAAAGGCTTGTTTCGTCACAATTGAACACTTGGTTTGAAACACACCCCCTTGCTGTTCACAAACTCCTTAAACTCCTTTACAAACTGGCAGCCTCTCCCTGCATAATAACACTGTGGATTCCAGTCTTTTTCCTAAAGTTCTGGAACCACCCCCTCCTAGTTTTAAACTTCCTTTTGAGCACTGGTATCAGGCATGCCTTTCCCTAAATCATAGTGGAGGACCCTGGATTTTTCACAAATTATAGTCTCAGAAATCACATCACCAGCCAGCTGGTGTTCATTCATCCAAATTAAGAAGACTTGTTCCATGTCTTCCATACTTTTCAGTCTCCTAGAGGTCACCGTCATAACCCCTTTTGCCACATCAGCTGCTTGGATAGCTTCTTTATTTTTCAAAATCGTACAGTTGATTTAGGCATCCCGAACATAGTAGCAAGATTAGCCACATGTGTACCGCTTCCATGCTTGGTGATAAGATCACTCTCAACTTCAACTGTAGCTCTAACAGCTTTCTTCTTACTCTTATTTTCCTCACTACACTTTTTATGGACCCATGGCGAATATACTTAGTTGCTTTTATATTTAAAAAAACACACACAAAACAGGCACAAAAGCATAGAATTAGCAGCAAAAATCACATGAGATTCTTTCATTACAGCTTACAACAAGGAACTGAAAGCCAAAGCACATGGGTGGCCCAAGTGCTGGGGAAATGTATGCACAAAAACACATGAACAATGTGCTGGGCATTTGGATTCCCAAGCAGCGTAAATTTGCTGGAATTTTTCTTTCAGATTCCAAGTTGTTCGCGTACTGGGGCATTCAGATTCTGGGGGCAATACTGTATATAAAACAAACCCTAACCGATCTGAACAATATGATATCCTACAACACCATAATAACTAGGCAGTCCAACACTCCTCTGACAGAAAGGGAAAGCTCCTCCAAATAGAAACTAAACACAGAAGCAATGGACTTAAACAAGACTTTAGAATAAATGGGCTTAATAGACATATATAGCACATTCCATCTCAATAAAACTGAGTATACATTCTACGTGTCAGCCTATGGACCATTCTCCAAAGTTGATCACATCTTAGAGCACACATCAAATCTCAACAAATTTGAAAGAATAGAAATTATACCTTGTATCTTCTTTGGACCACCACCAAATAAAGTAGAACTCAACTCCAACAAATATATTCATCCCCAAATCAATTTATGGAAACTAAACATCCTTATGTTGAATGACAGATTGGTCAAAGAGGAGATAAAGAAGGAAATTATTAGAGTTCTCAAACAAAATGATAATGAAGCCACAGCTATCAAAACCTGTGGGATACTGGAAAGGCAGTCCTAAGAGGGAATTTTGTCACATTAAATGGCCACATTGAAAAAGCAGAAAGAATGCAACCAACAACCTAATAAACTATCTCAAGGAGGTAGGAAAAGAAGACCAATTCAATCCCAAACCTAGCAGAAGAAAAGAAATAACCAAAATTAAGTCAGAATCAAATGAAGTGAAGAACATAAGAACCATTCAGAAGATCAGTGAAACAAAAACTTGATTACTTGAAAAGATTAATATGGATAAACCCTTGGCCAGATTAACTAGAAACAGAAAGGTAAAATCTCTAATAACTTCAATCCAAAACAAAAAAGGGGAAATAGTAACAGGTATGACTGAGACACAAAGGATCATCACTGATTATTACGAAAAACCTATGGCCAGAGATTTGGAAACATGGAGGAAATGAACTAACACCTGGAATTACACCACCTCCCTAAATTCAACCAGAAAGAACTAGAAATTTTAAACAGACCAATATCAAACACTGAAGTTGCAAGAACAATACAAAATCTTCCAAAGAAGAAAAGTTGTGGACCAGATGGTTTCACACCAGAATTTTACCAAACATTCAAAGAGGAGCTTGTATCTATTTTGCAGAACCGATTCAAAACATAGAGAAGGAAGGAATCCTCCCTGAACACATTCTATGAAGCAATCATGCTGATATTAAAACCAGGAAAGGACCCAAGAAAAAAAGGAAAAATACGGACCAATACCTTTAATGAATATTGATGCAAAAACATTCAAAATGGTCCTAGGAAATAGAATACAGCTATGTGTTAAAAAATATATACGTTCTAATCAAGTGGACTTTATCCCAGAGTTGCATGGCTGGTTCACCATATGTAAATACATAAATGTAATTCATGACATAAATAAAATCAAAAACAAAGACCATATGATCCTCTCAATAGACATAGAAAAAGCATTCAACAAAATTCAGCATCCTTTTCTGACAAGAACACTTAAGAAAATAGGTATAGATGGGACATTTCTTAAACTGATAGAGGCCGTCTGCAATAAACTCACAGCCAATATCATACTGAACGGAGTAAAACTGAAAGGATTTCCACTTTAAACTGGAACCAAGCAAAGATAACCAGTATCACCACTGCTTATTCAACATTATGCTGGAAGTTCTAGCCAATGCAATCAGTCAAGAGAGGGATATCAGGGGTATTCAAATGGAGGCAGAGGAGGTCAAACTCTTACTCTTTCCTGTGATATGATCTTATACTTAGAAAACCCCAGCATCTTAACCACAAGGCTCCTGGAAGTGATCAAGGAATACAGTAACATCTTGGAATACAAAATCAATATTCACAAATCAGTAGCTTTCATATGCTTCAGTAACAGTCAAGCTGAGAATCAAATCAAAGACACAATACCTTGTACAGTAGCTTCAGAGAAAATGAAATAGCTGGAAATATATCTAACAAAGGATGTGAAGGATCTTAATACAGAGAACTATGAAACCCTGAGACAAGAAATAGCAGAAGACATTAACAAAGGGAAGAAGGTACCATGCTCATTGCTAGGAAGAATCAACATTGTTCAAAATGTCCATGCTACCCAGAGTGATCCACAGATTTAATGCAATCCCCATCAAAGTACCAACATCTTACTTTGAATAAAAGCTTGAAAAAATAGCTCAGCACCCATTGCTCAGTGAGTAGGGTGCCAGCCACATATACCGAAGGTGGCAGGTTCGAGCCCGGCTCAGGTCTGCTAAACAATAATGACAACTACAATAAAAAAAAATAGCCAGGCATTGTGGTGGGCACCTGTAGTCCCAGCTACTTGAGAGGCTGAGGCAAGAGAATTGCTTAAGCCCAATAATTGGAGGTTGCTGTGAGCTGTGACGCCATGCCACTCTGCCTAGGGCAACATAGTGAGACTCTGTCTCAAAAAAAAAAAAAAAACTTGAAAAAATAGTACTTTACTTCCTCTGGAATCAGGGAAAAAAACAAACTACCAATGTAATTCTACGAAATAGAAACAAATCTAGAAGTATCACATTACCAGATTTCAGGTTACACTGCAAGTCCACAGTGATCAAAGCAATATGGTACTGGCACAAAAATAGAAATATAGCTCTATGTAATTGGATAGAGAACCTAGAAATGAAACAAGCCACAAATCACCATCTGATTTTTGATAAGCCACACAAAATCATACACTGGGGAAAAGAATCCCTATTTAATAAATGGGGCTGGGAGAACTGGTTAGCCACAAGTAGAAGACTGAAACTGAACCTGCACCTCTCATCACTTACAAAAATTGATTCTCACTGGATAAATGATTTAAATTTAAGACACAAAATAATAAAAATTCTAGAAGAAAGTTTGAGAAAAACTCTTAACAATATTGTCCCAAGAAAAGATTTTATGAAGAAGACCCCCTTGGCAATTATAGCAACACCAGAATTAAATGAATGGAACATAATCAAAACTAAAAAGCTTCTGCACAGCTAAGGGTACAATAATGAAAGGATACAGACAGCCTTCAGAATGGCAGAGGCATTTTCATGCTGCAAATAGGACAAAAGACTGATAACTAGAATCTACAGAGAACTCAAACTAATCCACAGAAAAAGATCAAACAGTCCCATTTATAAGTGGGCAAGAAGCATGAACAGGCACTTTTCTGAAGACAGAGGAATGGCCAACAAACACATGGAAAAAATCTTCATCATCTCTAGTCATCAGAAAAATGCAAATCAAAATCACCTTGTGATACCATCTAACCCCAGTGAGAACAGCCCACATCACAAGGTCCCAAATATGTTGATGCTGGCGTGGATGTGGAGAGAAGGGAACACTTTTACGCTGCTGTTGAGATTGCCAACTAATACAGCTTCTATGGACGAAAGTAGAGAGAATCCTCAAAGAGCTAAAAGTTAAATTTGATCCCACAGTCCCATTATTAGGTATCTACCCAGAAGTTTAAAAAAAAATCATTTTACCATAAGGACATTTGCACTAGAATGCTCATCACAATTCAATTCACAGTCACCAAGACATGGAATCATCCCAAGTGCCCATCAACTCATGAATGGATTGATAAGCTGTGGTATATGTATACCATGAAATACTATTCAGCCATAAAAAGATGGAGACTCAACATCTTTTGTATTAAGTTGGATGGAGTTGAAACACATTCTTCTTAGTAAAGTATCACAAGAATGAAGAAGCATGTATCCAATGTACTCAATACAATTATAAATCCAATAGATAAACAACTACACCCCCTCATCAGAGAAAAATGCAGTTAATTTCAAGTGAGGGAGATGGGGGATGAGGGAATAAGAAGAGGGGATGAAGAAGGGGGATTGGTAAACTCTTACCTAATAGGTACAACGTGAGGGTATATAGCACACCACCTGGGTGAAGGGCTCAACAACTTGAACTTTACCTAACAAACACAAACAATGTGACCTAATCATCTGTACCCTCACATTAAGCTGAAATTTTAAAAAAAGAAAGTGTGGTCTCTGTGACTAACAGCATCCTTTGCACTCACTTCAAGTCTTGCTGAGCTCTCACACTGAATGGGTCCACAGGAATTCTGTGCCCTGGGACATCATGCATGCCTTATGCAAACAGGGTAGAATGGTGGTGGACATGCATATTGCATGTATTTATTCTGTTCACATGCAAGTCCCATTTTCCCGTCTGACTACATTTACAAAACTCAACTATAAAAATAAAATTTCTAAGAATGTCAAGATGATGAGAGCTGTGCCCTAAATCAAGCATGGGGCTTTTTTTGGTGTGGAGCACTGTGTGGACTCCATAAGACACATTAGCCCTGGACCTTATTCTTTTCACCTTAAAAGGAGAGAGAGAGAGAGGGAGAGAGAGAGAGAGAATATGAGAATGCAGGTGGTAACATTAGAGTAAGGTGATAGCAAATTCTCCTGTTTGGTATCTACAATAAAAACCACAAAACAGAACCTCAGAGTCATTTTGGTTAGAAAAAGATAAGGATTAAAATTATTTCCTCTTGTCACTTGGAACATCTATGATTGTCCTTATCACATATATACAAGTATCGTCATCAGATGTTTATATCCTCCCAAACAAGTATCCACACTTATATCATCACAGTTGGTCACAGTCTCCAACAATTTCCACGTGTGCACACTTTGAGATAAACACATACATGATGGGCAAAGCCTGAGAGCAAGATGTCTGCCATCACAGATAAGAAAGAAAGGTAGAAATAATGTGAAAGAAATTAAGGAAGAGAGAGAGAAAGAAGAAAGGAGGGAGAAAGTGATAGAGGAAGGGAAAGAGGAAGGCACAGGATAAACAAGCAGATGAAAGAAGGATAAGAGCTGAATACTGGGTAAGAGGGAAAATAAGGACAAAGAGAATGGACTGGGTGAGTTACACCATGACGAAATGAACCACATGCTGACAGAAAGCAAAGTTGAGCAATTCAAAATTCTGTCCTGATTAGAGGTAAATACCAATGTTCTCTAAAGATAGGGACCACTCTCTATCCCATAGATGCATAACTACTTGAGAGATTATAAAAGATTTGAGACTAATAACAGACTCCAGAAAGTACAATATCCTATTTCACTACGCTCCAGAGAAGAACTTATCCAGCTCCTGTCTCTGATAGAATTTATTGAATTTCTTAAAAGGAAATTGAATTTCTTACCTCATTATCCATGTCTAGGTAATGCTCCTTCACTATTTCTTGATTTGTTAAGGTTCCTGAGATGCCCCTTAATTTTAGGTGCAATTAGGCATCTGTCCATGCAGGGTCACAGCCAATTGAACTTTGAGTTTCTCCTCTTATGAGGAATATGAGGTCTCCACGAAAACAACAGAGGACAATTGTACCAGCTGATGTTTGGGTTCTTGAAAGACTATTGGAAATGGATTCTTTTAAAATTGAGACTTTATTGAACTTTATAGTGCATTTTCCTCCAAGGACATCAACAGGAGTACCACTTTATAAGCAATATCATTATTATTTGAGAGAGGTTAAAAGCACTGCACATTTATTTGGTTCCATTTCAGCACTCCCCATCCACCTATCTACCTTTTTTTTTTTTCCTTTTTCTTTGTAAGGTAGTTGCGGTCTTCTTGTTTGTGTAGAGCAGGAAAGGATTACTAAGTTTTATATAAGAATGATACTTTGTACCACTGCAGAACTCTTTTCGTGGAACCGATAAAAGTGTTTTCCAAGAAAAACTTCCTCAGGTCACAATATTCAGAAGTTGTTGTACAGGCTGCTTTTCTTTTGCACAGTTTACATAGGTACTGTAAACAATAAGGAAAGTCGATACAAATAAATGTAAAAGAATGAGAATAGTTGGAAAGAACTGTAGACTACGTGCATAATTCTAATGGTGAACAAAGAAACCACGGCATAATGGGTTGCCTCTTGTTACAAATCATTTTACTCCCTCCACAGCCTTATTGAGGCATAATTGATCAATTAAAATTATATATATGTAAGGCATACAATGTGATGATTTGATATACATACATATTGTGAAAAGATTACTATAATCAAGCTAATTAACACATCCATCACCTCAAACAGTTACATTTTTTTTTCTTGTGGTGAGAACACTTTAGATCTACTCTCTTAACAAATTTCAAACATAGTATACAGTATTATTAACTAAAATAAAAGCTTGCCTCTTGGCTCAGTGCCCGTAGCTCAGTGAGTAGGGCGCAGGCCACATACATGAAGGCTGGAGGGTTTGAGCCCCGCCAGGGTCCGCTAAAGAACAATGACAACTGCAACCTAGCCAGGCGTTGTGGCGGTGCCTGTAGTCCCAGCTACTTGGAAGGCTGAGGCAAGAGAATCACTTAAGCCCAGGAGTTTGAGGTTGCTATGAGCGGTGATGCTACAGCACTCTACTGAGGGTGACATAGTGAGACTCTGTCTCAAAAAAAAAAGTTTGCCTCTTGAGACATTTCAATAATAATGATATTTTGCTTCAGATAAGTTCCTTTCATTAACTACCTTTATACCAATTCATTAATTAATTGAACCTCATAGATTCCTGCAGGGTAGAGTAATTATTAACCCATTTTCGGACAGTAAGCTAGATGGAGAGAGATCAAATTATTTGATTTGCTTGTTAGCACACACCCAACCAATACCAGAAACAACCAGGGAAATCAGGGCCCTAAGAAAACATGTTGGTTGGGGTGGCACCTGTGGCTCCCTGGGTAGGGTGCAGCCTCATACACTGAGGGTGGCAGGTTGGAACCCAGCCCTGGCCAAAATGCAACAAAAAAATAGCTGGGCGTTGTGGCGGGCGCCTGTAGTCCCAGCTACTCAGGAGGCTGAGGCAAGAGAATCACCTAAGCCCAGGAGTTGGAGGTTGCGATGAGCTGTGATGTCACAGCACTCTACTGAGGGCAATAAAGTGAGACTCTGACTCTAGAAAAAAGAAAGAAAAGAAAACATGTTGGTTGTCCTTTTAAAAATTTTATTGAAGTATGACACATGTACAAAAAAGCAAAGAAAATCTAAGTTTCAGCTCAAAGAATTTTCACAAATTGAAGTCCCAAAGTAACAGCACCCAGATGAAAAATTATAACACAACTATCATCCCAGAAGCCCCTTTGAGTTCCCCTTCCAGTCACTCCTTGATAAAAAGTAACTACTCCTGAGTCTACCATCATATATATATATATATATATGTGTAGCCTATGTTTGCATAATACTTCACATGAGGGAATCACACTGTGTCTACTCTTTTGGTTTACTACAATGTATTTACTCATAGTATTGACGGGCATTTGAATCCAGTGTTTAACTGTTATGAATAGTACTGCTATGAGCGTCCTCATACATGTCTTTCATTAATCAAATGAGAGCATTTATGTTGGATGAGTAGCTAAGAGTGAAATTTCTGGGTTACAGGGTAGGCTTATGCTCAGCTTTTAAAAAATATAAAATATAGAATAAAAATGAGTTTTCCAGAATAGATGTCTCAGCTTATACTCCCATCAGCACTGTATGAAATGAGTTCTAGTTGTCCTGATATTTGCTATCTTTCTCATTTTTTCAATTCTTGATTAATATGTGGCAGTATCTCTTCATGGTTTCAGTTTGTATTTACCTGATGACTAATGAGGTTGGGTGCCTTTTGTACTTTTATTGACTTTTTAGAGATCTTCTTTTGAAAGGGCCTATTCAAATCTTTCATCAATTTTTGTATTGGGTATGTCATCTTTTAAAATTTTATTTGCGTATGTTCTTTACATAGTCTCAATGTGTTTTCTGCCAGCTATATGGATTTCAAGTGACTCTCATTCTATGACTTGCCTTTATAATGACAGTAATTTGTTAACCATCAATAGTGCTTATGTTCAAAAACACTCTAAATATCTCATTTATCCTCAGCCAGCCCCCTCAGACAGGCAGGGGGGAGAAATGTGCCCATTTTATACATAGGGGACACCATCCAGCCAAGACATTAAAGCCTAGATGGGTATGTCATTACCCTGATTTGGTTGGTGTTCCATTAATAACAGATTCTCTTTTGAATTCCTCTCTCTTCAGTACCTCCCCTACCCACTCCAACCGCCATATTATCTACATACAATTTGACTAAAAATTTATATTTAGCTTCTTCTTGGAGGAAGACCAATATTGATATTAACTATAACCAAAGTTAGTTTCTGGCTCTGCATTCCATGTTTTCACAGAGATGACACAAGCATTAAACTGATCACAGATTTCACTTCTTCTATTTTTATTAAATTGTAATCATATACATTAATGCATTTATGGAGTACAATGTGCTGATTTTATATACAATTTGGAATGCTTACGTCAAGCTGGTTAACATAGCCTTCATCTCAGTTACTAAATTATTTTGTTAAGATATTGCATTCTACCCTTAATAAATTTGACATGTACCCTTGCAATATACAGGAGAACACTTAACTTCTTTATAATTAGTTAAACTGGATTACCAGTGGAAAGGTGCTTGACATATTAAAAGTGCAGTAACTCCTATTTAATAACTAAAAACTCACAGTGAACCAGAAATCTGTTGTATACAGGAATCTCACCTTACCTTAAGAGACAAATATAGACTCAGGGTGAAGGGATGGTCATCTATATATCAGGCAAATGGAAAGCAGAAAAAAGCAGGAGTTGCAATTTTATTCGCAGATAAAATAGGCTTTAAAACAACAAAACTAAGCAAAGATAAAGATGGACACTTTGGACCATTTTGTCTGAGCAAGCAGATGGTCACCTTTATCTAAAACACAATTTCAGTAAG
>CAUYQV010116841.1:0-23336 GCA_963574575.1 Galagoides demidoff
CTATCATGTTTAGAAATCATGATGTCAGCTGGAAAATGTTATTCTTAGCAAAGTATCACAAGAATGGAAGAAAAAGTATCCAATGTACACAGCCCTATTATGAAACTAATTTATAGCTTTCATATGAAAGCTATAACCTAACTATAGCCTAAGAATATGGGGAGGGAAGAGGGGAAGGGGTGGAAGAGTGAAGGGAGGGTCATTGGAGGGATCAACTGTATGGTTTATCTTTCAAGAGCATAAGTGAATCTTTCTAAACATAGAATATAATCATCTTAACACAATAACTAAGAAAATGACATAAAGGCTATGTTAACCAGTTTGATGAAAATATTTCAGATTGTATATGAAAACACCACACTGTACCCCTTGATTGCATTAATGTACACAGCTAACATTTAATAAAAAAAAAGAGAGAGAGAGGGAAAATTAGAAATATTAAGGTGAAAAATTGCTCTTGACTCATTCCACCTTTCCAAAAGTAGGGGAGAGCTCATTTTATTAAAATAATGGGCACAGTAAATTATCTTGGTTAACTTCTATATAAAGTAATTGCATAACAAAAGAATGTAAGAAGCAAAATAATATCCTACAGATAAACCAGAAGATATTTTACAAAATGGCGGAAATGTAACCTAATATTTTAAAGTGATCCCAAAGAAATTAAGGAAATGTTAAAAGCTATTGAAAAACTTAAATTATAATTACTTGAATTATAATTAGACACAAATCATAATTGAAAAGACTCATAAAAATTTGCTTGAAGAAAAAGAAGAACTGAATAACTGGTAAGAAAATTACTTAAAGTGCCAAGAACTGAAGAAAAACATTATTTCATAAATAAAGACTAACCTACAAATAACATAGGAACAAGTAATACAACAGATAATGTCTTAACAGGTATATGAAAAAAATTAAAAATTGAAATAAAGGAGTTGATAAAGTGTTAGATGTACATATAAGATAGATAGATGGGAAAGATCTTACACATGTATAAGAGGTGACCCTGAAGAAGAAAACTAAAACAGTTAATATGCACAAAGCCTAAAATTAGTAATTCAAGCAAATTTTCCAAAATAGAAGACTTTAAAATGAACATGGAAAGGAGGAATTGTACATAAGGGAAAATTGACCTACTAGGGCCAACATTGAGAAATGTTATAGTAAAATGATTAAACTTCAAAGAGAAAGCAAAATGAAATCCTTTAGTATTTAGGTAAAAATTCTTGGTTACTTAAAAATGAAAGAAAATCATTATGTCACCTTTTCTTTTAACATTGAAGTCCAATGCCAATGGACTTATTTCTTTCAGATACTCAAAGAAATTCTGTGATTTGATTTATATTTGACCCAATTGTTCAGAACTAACTGTTATGAAATTGCAATTATCAGAAAATACTTTTCTCTTGGGTGCTTCTTAGGGAATATACAAATAGACAAGTTGCAGACAAATGGCATGACTGTAGAGAAAACTTGAGAACTGATGGATTCAGTTAAAAAGACTTGCTACACCAAGGGCTTCGAAGACAAGAAGCAGTGGAATAACATGTATATAGTAGCACATTTTTTACCCCATCACTGTAAATGTGGTAGCCGGATTAGCCCACCACTGGTACTAAAATAGCTAAGGTGAGATCATAGAGCTTGAGATATTAACTAAAATGATTCCTAATATTTCTGAATAGAGCTGCTCAATCTACAGTTATCTTTTCAGGATTATTGGGACAATAGCATAAATGTCTGTCTTGAGGGATGTTAATGATTTTCAAACCTATACAAGATGAGACCTCTCTCCCAAATTCCAGATCCACATATCCCAAATTTCTGTAATTAGTCCACCTGCAAGTCCCCCAGTTGTCTTAATCATAAGACATCCAAAATTTAACTTACCATGCCCAATGTTCACTTTCTTCCCCACTCTGCTTTATACCTATTTTTCCTATTCTGTCAAATGACTACACAATCTCCCTTATCTTCTAATACAAGAGTTTGTTAACAAAGATTTAAATCCACTTCCTTAACATCTTTGGAAATCTCCTTCTTCCTCTCCTCATTGTTCATACTAGAATAAGAAAATTTAGAGCTCTCACTAAAGATATTGTGATCATCTTCTTCCTGACTGGCCTATATCTAGTTTTATCATTGTCAACAAGTCACTGGGAATGATCCTTCTAAAATCAAATGTGATCATCACTGCTCTGCTTGAAAATATTTAAGAATTCCTCACTCTGGGATAAAGTCCAAACCTTATTTTAGTAATCAGGAGCATAAGAGAGGAAATAGCCTCTCTCAATATGTTCATTCACCTGTCACCGCAGTCCCTCAAATACTTGATGGTTCCCTCATTTTGAGCTATATGCTGCTCTATCCAGTTTGTGTATACTGCTTCCCAAACCAAAGATTAAAATGCCCCTCTAGCTAGAATGACTGAAATGTCCCTCTTCTTTATTCCACTTAGTGATTTTTTTATATACTTATTCTTTAACACCTGCCTCAACTATTTACAGTTCTGTGCCAATGGAGGAGAGTTGATTATTTTCTACTTGAGGTCACCTCTATGCCTCGTTCCTATTTCTAAGATTATATTGTTCTTTGTAATATTGAATTACACTTCCTTCTAGCATGTTCTTCCTAAACTAAAGAAGAACCTCAGGACAGAGATTGTATTTTTGGATATTTACAACATAACACCTTATATCCCACTAAATAAGAAGTCCCTTATGTAAAGTTTGAAACCACAAAAAGTGAAGTAAAAAATGTAGTAGTTTTTATGTTGATGCTTATTGATTTTTTTGGCATGTTTGAAATATTTTTGAATACATTACTTTAAAAGAACTGTGAATAAAAACGTATTAATGTGATAATGTAATACAAACAGATTATTGGTTGATTATTGGTTATAATAACAACTTCATGGGTGTTTTTTCTGCCTTGATAAGCAACTGTGTGAAATACCACATTGTTTAACCACTGAGGTTTGTGTACACTTAATAGCATTTATAGATTCTTATAAACTGTGACTTTAAGTCAAATACATACTGGATAAAGAAATCAATTTTACTATAGGTTAAATGATTTAAATAAGGCTTAAGTTCCTGTGGCATATAGTATGTCATTTCATTTAACTATGGTAAAAAGATCCTTGACTTAAAAAAAATACAGCATCCTTTTGTCCAATCTTAAAGAAGAGGTCCTCTGATAAGATAATAATGGTAATAGTAACTGTTACTACTATAATCACTTATAGTACTACCACTGTCATACCTCTAAGTCACGATTTGAATGTTTATAGGAGATTGAACGTATTGGGAGCAGGGGACACAACTACCTCAAGGACGTTACCTAACAAATGCAAGCATGGTAACCTAATTTTTTATACCCTAATATTAATCTGCAATTTAAAAAAAAAGAAAGCATTGATTACTGTAAAGAGTTGTGTGTGTGTGTATGAGCCTATGTGCACGTTATTCCACTCCATAAAAGGAGCATTCCTTCGAAATTGGAGGAATATTCTTTTTCTATATTAGACTTAATAGAATCCCTTTTATTTATAATGGAAATAAACTATTATGGCCTATACATGCTTCAGTTTCTTAAACAAAATACCCCTCTATAAAGGATGATTTCTATTGGAATTGTGAAAATTAAATGGGCTTTGGTGTATTTTGGCCTGAATTCCAGTTCACTTGTCCATCATGTGATTCAGTGAAGGAAAAAACTCCTAAAGATGAGGTCTACTGACATAAAGTGTTGTCGCCTTGAGGACTTGTGTTTTCTTTCTTTGTGCTACTTCCCAGGGCAATAAACACTGGATGGCACAGAAAAGACTCAAAATCAGACAATGAGGATAGCCACTGCTTAGGATGGAAAAAGGTAAATAGGAAAGAGACTGAGCAGTCTTGGCTCATGGGCTGCAAAGGAGGCAAAAGAAAGGGGGGAGGAAATGTCCTAACAGTACACACACATACACAGCTGGACCTCAGTAATTGACCACATCCATCCACTGACCACCTCCTTAAGTTGACCTAATTTTTTCATAGCCCAGACATGCCACACATATACGTATCAGTATAGGCCTTATAAGGCCTTGTTCCTTATGATGACCACCTCCGTATGTTGACTTTGTTCAAGTCCCTTGGGTGATCAATTTACAGAGGTTCCAGTGTATATATAAATAAGTGTTGTCTCTGTCTCTTAAATATGTGTGAGTGGAAGGACAGATTGTCATCAAATTTGAAGGTCATTCAGGATGGTCTGACTTAAAATATAGGTTCGGTGGAATGAGAAGAATGAGAAAAATGCACTTTGCAGGGAAGGTAAACTGTGCTGGGAGGCTCTGTCACATCCTATCTGATTTGTGGATGGACAGGCCCCACTGAGACCCCACACTTTGACGTCAGGTGGGGGCTGCTTGCCACGTCTCATCTGCTCCAAGACGAGTCCCGGCAGACTCATTTATTTGAAGACAATAGTGCTGTCTAGGGATGATCTGCTTGTAAATGGTGGGTATGAAGGTGGTGAATGTGGCTTGTCTGTTGTCCTGGCACACTCACCAGGCTGCGCTCAGAGCCTGTCAGCAGCTATACGTGATGGTGAAGAGGATGCTCTCCCGAGGCAGAATGCTGGGGGTGAACTCTGACGTTGCAACTCACTGGCTTTTGTTGCCACATTATTTAGCTCTTCCCAGCCTTGATTTTACCTTTAAAAGTGGGGATAATAACAGTCCTTACCTCATAGGGACATTTGATGAGTACAATGAGTTAAACCAAGTAAAGCATTTAATAAGTAGTCGATAGAGCATGTATACTAAAAGCCCAGATTTCACCACTATACAATGTATATATGTAATGGAATTCAACTTGTCACCCCTATATCTATTGAAATACGTGAATAAATCCTAAATGAAGTGGCAACCTGATAAAGAGCAGCATGTGTGTGTGTGATGGCAGGGAATGAAGTCTTTCTAAAATTCAACCCTACCATCTATTCTAGTCAGTTGTCAAAGAGGAAAGGAAAGAAGCCAAATCCAGGAGTTTAGTGTGACATCAGTGTCTAAGTCATCTTAGTTCGGCTGTCTTTCTGCTACATGGGATCTGAGTCCTTTGACAATTAACACAACAGAACTTTATTTGCATAAGTAACTTTATAGTCTCTGTGTATGTGCTGAGCAGAGCTGATTCATTTCACACATCATTTGCAACTTGTTATAGGGCATCTTCAACACTAATACCCCAATATGTTGGACAAAGAAAAGAAGACAGACACTTTTGTTTGGTTGCTTGTTTTACACTGATTTTGTAATACTGTATTTTCAACTTCTTAGTGACCTTGGGTGTATTAAAGGTCTGTGCCACACACCCTGTTGTGAATAAAAAAACCCATTTTTTTTACAGTTGCTATTGCATTGAAAAACCTCTATTTGCATTAAAAGTAATTTTGCTGCCCTTTCAATATAAAATTGCAGAGATAGATTATTCTAAAGTCACACATTTTCCTTAAACAGATGAAATAGGAAAATAATGTGGTAATAATGTGTTTAATTTTTAAGTAGGCCTAGGAAGACAACTCCTTTCATTTTGTTATTATCACAAACAGTAAAACTCATCTTGGTTTTAACAGATTTCAATTATTAACAAGTCCCATTTATCTTCTATTTATTGGTTTGTCAATAGGTATACATCCTTTCTTTCCTTCTTCGTGCTAGAGTTGTGATGATCAAATTGAACTTTATAAACAAACAATTGAATGGCTAATTTGCTACAGTGTACATTCAGATATGAGACTGATATTATCCACTCATGTATATTCAAGTTCAAGGTTATCAATAAAATATGGCATATATTATACAAAATGAAAAGAAGTAAGATACATTCCTGTGTAAATCTCAAGTCTAGTTTTTTCTTCTTGTTTTTTCCTATCACTGGAATCACCAAAGATCTATATTTCTTAGTATGTGATGAGAAATATATGTGTTAAATATAAAATGAATAAAGAAAATTCTCTGCCCTCAATTAATTTACAATTTGAAGTGAGAGAAAAGTTAGTAACGTAACACTGTAATGGAATCCAATCTGGTGAATTTCACAGGATGTAATGATGATTCTATCAAAGATTTGATGATGAAGTGGTGTAAGGGGATGGAGGAAGAGTAGGGACTACTGACCTCGACTTCTGCAGAAGACTAGAAAAGGCAAGAGAGAAGTAAAATTCTTGACCTTGAGAAATGAGCATATGCACCCTGGAAATGAAGTGCGCCTTCACACGGACAGCATGCAAAAGCAGAGGTGGAACTGTGTTTGGGGAGGTAAACAGGAATTGGGTTGAAGGGAACACAGAACATATGACAAGGAGTCATACTAATAGAGAAAAAAAAGTGGGATAAAAATTGGGGCCACCTTGTCAGCAACTGCACATCATGTAAGGCATTTGGACATTATCACAGAGGCTTTAGGGAGGAGCTCTTGGATAAGTTTAAACAGGAGGGGTGTGTTGGATAAAAATTCCATTTTAAAAAGAGAAGCAAAAATGGAGAAAATAAAATAAAACAAAACTGAGGGCACTGGGGAGGGTGAATTGGAGAATGGCAGAATGTAGTCACAGATGGAAGCAGCACGATCAAACAAAAAGGTGGGAAAGGCATTTGACTGAATTGCCGAATTGAGGCATGTTAGAGAATTTATGAGTTTGTGTATTTTTTTCAAGAAAACCTGAGGTTCCTAAATTAGTATTCACATTAGCCAGAATCAGCAGTTTTATGCACCTAAGTAAAGACAAAATAGAAACATTGAAAGTTAAGATTATTGTACCAGTAGATTAGTCTATTCTTCAAGATTCTTATAGAGGGCTCAGGATGGTTAGAACACTCTTAGTACACAATATAAGATACTGATAATTCTTAAATTGGAGCAGATTTTAAGGAAAATTCAATACCTATATACATAGTCTTAATTTATTTACAGTTAACTCATAAACTGTTATTTTGTAAGAGTTAGCTCACGTATAGAAAATATTCTTTCTCAATATTTTTATAGTTAGACTTTAATATAAAGTAAATCTTTAAAAGAGCAAGAGGAACTTATGTTGCTATGGGAAGATCTGAATTTAATTCAAAGCCTTAAATCCGTGAAGGTTAGGTGACATCAAACTTGGCAATAAGAGTCTTTGAATCTTTACACTCACTAGGATCCAGGAAATTTGCTTTAAACTACACTAAAAGTAGAAATTGTTTGGAATAGGTTATTCTTTCTTTAATGTAGTAAAATCATAATGTCTAGAATACCATGTGCTTCCAATGATCAAATTATGTTGCCCAACCTTAGTACTGAAGATTATTAAAAAGTGAAGGTTAATGTAATGATTTTGACAGAAGAGGGGGAAAAGGTACTGAAGAATATAGGTGAAATGGAAAGAATAAAATATGAAGACTCAAAAGCTTTTAAATAAGACACATACTTCATTGTATTTAGAAAGTTAAAAAAATATTAAGGACTTGGCATAAAACAGTTATAAAATCATATAAGCAAGTATTTTGTGCATGCATAAGATTTTCCACCAAATTATTTAGCAAATCAGTTTGTTTTTCAAAATAAGCATGAGTTTTAAATTTCAAGTGTAGATACAGCAAAACACACCAACCATTTTGAAGTCAACTAACTTAATTCAAAGTAGAGTGCTTTTCAAATCACTGGTTTAATTGTGTTGTCAATTACATAGTTTTGACTTTCCTCAAATGTATTGATTTTCTAACATCAATTTTTTTTCATATATTTATTCATTCATCTACACACTCTAAGCTCTGTGCAAAGACTTTGTTATCTACCAGGGGTCGTATAGCTCACCAGATGCAATGGCAAGGGAGACAAGCACAGACTTCGCCATCACAGATTGCAGTAAAAAGTCAGAATGTGGCACTTAAAATGAAGGAGACAGACACAATTATAAGAGGGACTTTATCTAAAAATGCAATCAGTGTAACCTAATTCTTCATAGGCTCATCCCAAACAATAAAAAAAAGAGAGAAAGAAATGGGAACAAAAAAATAAAATGAAGAAGACAGCATGGATGGACATACTATGATATAAATATTTACAGGGTGGAGACCAGTTGAATGTGATTAAGTCACAGCTTGCAGAAGACACCGGTAAGACATGAAACTGAAAAGCTACGGTTAGAGTAATTCATTCATATTAATTGAGTGTATCTTATGTCACAGGCACTGTGCTAAGATTATAGGGCAGACTCTTTAGGAGATTATATTATTGTTCCTTAAGAGATCTAATGACTCTCTAATGACCTGATCTAATGACCTGGACTAGGATTGTGCTGGTAGATACAGGTGTAGAAAACAGAAGAGAAAGCAAACTTTTTTTGGTCATGGTTTGGATTAGGAAGTAATTTTTACATTTCAAACCTGTGTGTGCACACGCAGGAATGCAAGCAAACCCACACTAGCAAACTATTAGGAAAATAAATATTTTATGACTCAAAATGTATTCTGTGTGTAACACATTCTGATCTCTTTCAGTTTTGTTTTACTATGTTCATTTTCACTAAAAGAAAAAATGTGACCATCACCCCATTGGACCTTCAGACACAGTAACTGGACCTCTGGTCCCTCACAGCCCTTGTCTCATTTCCAGTCTGTGTGCTCTCTTGGTGAGCTCAACTCCTAATCCAACACTCTGGACAGAGTTCCATTAAAGTGTGCTAAAGACAGATTTTAGTTCTTAGGATTTTGAGTACACTCCTTGGGACTGGTGAGAGGCCTGGAATTCTTTTGAAAAGCATCCCCTGGACTGTAAATTTTTCCTTCCTAAGTCTTTGTTTCTAGTGAGGTTCATTCCTTGACTCCTGGGATGAAAAAAACATCTTTTTTTCCCCAAATTCTTGTCTCCTAGTGAGGACTTTTCATTCTCTCTATTTGACTCTGCTCCTCTCAAGGGAACACCTCAGTTGAAGGAAACCTTCCTCTCAAACTCCCTTCTCAATCTCTGCTTTTCTTGGTGGCGTGACATCATTTGGGAATTATGGGAATGTTGGTGGCTTCGATGGCTTCTCCGGGAAACCTAAGATTTCCCCAAACTCCTCTAAAACTTATCCCATTTTATGCCTCTGTTCCTTCCTCCTCCTTTCACTACCTTCAACTGTCTCTCCAACTTTTGTGGATACTTTGATCTGTCCCCGGAGCCCCTGCCTTCCCTCCCCTGGGTTAGTCCCTGCAGCTCCTCAGCTCTGTCACTAGAACTTTAGGTTCACTACCATGTCAGCAGCTCTCAAGGGACTCATAGACCCTCAAAAGCAACTACCTGCAGCATAAAGGGGAAAAGGCTAATCGCAAGCAGGCTGGATATTTTATCCCTTCAGCTGAGGCTTGGGAAATATCCTAATAGATGCTGGATGTTGCCTCAGTTTCTTGCTTAAAATGTAGTCTGTAGTCTCCATAAGATTACCTATCAGGGCACATGAAAGTTAAAATTTCCTCCACAGATTTTGGTAAAAAGATTTACCAAACCATAAAAATGGTAAACTAAAAAAAAAAAAAAAAGATTTACCAAACCATAAAATGGCAAACCATAAGACATCTATTTGCATCTGCCTGCCTGAATATGCAGGTATGTACAGGTGCATATTATACATATAATATTTCCTAAGATATACTATTTCCCATATAATATATGATAATGGACAGAATTACCAAATTTATTTATGAAATCACTTAAAAGAGTTCTGTCTTAATTGTCCTAGAGAGAAATAAGCATTTACATAAATTAAATCTCCCTAAACATCCAGAAATACAGGAACTACCTCAAATGTCATTCAAATTCACATCGATTGGACAAATCTTTGGTAAAATGTCTACTTGAGAAAACTCAGGGCTGTCAAAATATCTTATTGATTGTTTTAGCTGATACCTGATGATCAATTTGTCCATAAAATCTTTATTTTATTGGAGAAAAAAGTATGGAATAATGAGGATAAAGTACCAAGATTGGGGGGGAAGTTTATGAGTTTGGTTGTGGATAAATTGAGTTTGAAGTGTTGTGGATAAATTGAGTTTGAATAAATTGAGTTCTTTTGAGAAACCCAAGGAGACATGCCAGGCAGGCAGTTTGATTCATAATGCCCGTATTTCAGTGCAACAGCTCAGTATGTTTATTTGCAAACTCATGCTAGGAAAAGTGCTGTGTATCTCACTGTGAATATCACTAAGGTCACCTTCAAAGTACTCCCCTTGGGAAGATACCCACTGATGCCAGTGTCTAGTCCACCCTTCAAAGCAAGTTTGGAACTCTTTTTTTTGAATGGCCATCAGAACTGTTGTTGTATCAGCCTTGATGTACTGAATGTTGTCAAAATGTCTTCCTTTCAATATTTCCTTTATCTTTGGGTAAAGAAAAAGTCACCAAGGGCCAGATCAGGTGAGTGGGGGGGGGGTGCTTCAATACAGTTATTTGTTTACTGGCTAAAAACTCCTTTAAAGACAGTGGCTTTGGAGCTGGTTCACTGTTTTGATGCAAGAGCCATGAGTTCTTGGCAAAATGTTCAGGTCGTTTTTGTCTAACTTTATTACATGGCTGTTCTAGCACTTCCAAATAGTTAACTTGGTTAATTATTTGTCCGGTTGGTATGAATTCATTCAGATTCCCTCTGAAATCAGAAAAGGTTAGCAACATCATTTTGACTCTTGATTTGAACTGATAGAACTTTTTTGGTCATGGAGAATTGGCTAACTTCCATTACGCAATTTGATGCTTCATTTCAGGGTTGTGTTAGTACACCCATGTTTCATTGCCAGTGATAACATGGCCCAAAACAACATTTTACATCTCCAAAAGGTGTTGGCAACTTCAACTCTTCCTTGCTCACTCATCAGTGACTTCCTTCAGGACCATTTTTACATACACATACATACCTCTTTCTTGTGCCATGATTTTCAGTTAAGATTTTCTTGTTTTTCTGTGGATGTTTATTTGGGCTGCCATTCTCACAGTTAGCTGATGATTTTGAAGCACAATTCAACAAATTTTTGCAATGTTTTCATTAGTTCTGCTCATTATTGGCCACTCTAACCTCTCTTCATCAGTCACATTTTCTTTCTCTTCAGAAAAATGTTTAATCCATTCGTACTCTGCTATTTTCTTCATGGCACATAAACTTGGAATAATATATCCCTGATTTCACTTCCACTCCTGCCAAGTTTAACAAGAAATTTAATGTTTATCTGTTGCTTTAATTCAAGTTCCAACATTCTCACAACAGCACACAAAACATGCAACAATAATGAATGACACTCAGTAAGGCACCACCACATGTCAACACAAACACAGCTGTGAGACAGTGATATAGTGAGGTTATGAATTTTCACCAAGTTGTTTGTATAGTGTTGCCAATATATGAGCACAGGGGCAAGTTTGAGAACTTAATTATCAGATCTCTATGTCCTCTGCTTTATGTGGTCATTATACTGTGGATGTGGATTCAATCACCAAGGAAGAAATTACAGAATAACAGGTGGAGAAGGCTCAGAACTCAACGTTCAGGAGCACCTGACTTTTAAGGGTTCTTGGAGCTGGATAAACCCCAAAGATCCAGGAAGCAGTCAGGAAAAGATTGTATAGGGACTTTGTTTGCTTCACTAGGGAAAATGGAGTTGGTGCCCTCAGCACTGGGACTAGCACATTTTTACTTAGCGATGTGATATACTGTGTAATTGTTTTTGTGTTGTAGAGAGTTGACTTGGCAGCAGTGTCTGAGGTGGATAGGCTGCTTGGAACATGTGGGAGGAAAGCTACTTAGAAGTCTATTGCTAGAATCCAGGTAAGAGAGAAGAGCTGTCACTGAATACCATTTCCACAAGATATATAAAGTGAGAAGAAGTCTGAGACTCCTTATCTCATGCTTTGTCCCCCCTATACTTACATCAAATGTTCTTTGTTCATTTCCATTTTGTTGAAGGTATTAATTCTTTTTTTATTTTTAATCCTCACAGGTGAAAAATTTCCTCCTATCCCCTAAGACCTTCCAAAATAAAATATAGTGTTCTCAACAAAACATTCTTGCAGGTTTTATATTAAAAAATTAGTGATAGTGAAAAATAATCTTTTTTTCAGAACTTGTGGCGGGAAAATAACTGATAGGCTCACAATCTACTCAAATTCCAGTTCATTTCCCATTTGTAAGTCATTTCCTGAAGAAATGTATGATACTCACATTTCAGAGTATTTAAAAATTAACCTTATCTGCTCTGTGAATTAGGATAGTAAAATGCTTTCTTTTAATTGACATGAAAAGCAAATGAAAGTTCTTAGAATGCTTATATATTACTCATTTTAAAAAGTAGTAGAGCAATTCAAACTGTGGATTAGAAAAGTCATACTATCCTGTTGTATCGAAGTGTTAAAACTTTGAAATGATTAACCATAATAAGTAATAAAAAAATGCACCCCAGTATGTGTTTTCTGTTTTATTTTTTTTCTTCTAGTTTTCCCCTAGACAATTTTCTATAATAGGAGGACATGTCAAAAACACTTTTGAAAATTGACAGTGCTTTAGAATTAATGAACAGTATTCCAGAAATATGAATTTGACTTTCCTAATGGGCATAAAAATAAAACTTCAAGACAAGCCTAAATGATCTAGAATATTATTAAAATAAAAGCAGATACAATATAAATTTATAAATTATCAATTATAATATTGAGGTTATTGTCTGTTTAATACATTTACCTTTTTAATATAATGCCAGCCCCTGGCAGCAGAGTGTTTGAATTCCATTCCTGTAGTGGACTTGCATTTTTATTGAAACTCCTTAGAAAGGTGGCAGGAAAAAAAGTAAACACTATTACATTATTCAAGAGACAACATGGTTTAAAAGTAACCAGAGGTGTGATGGAAAGGAAATAGATTTTGTGGGGGCTTTTGTGCTTAATAATATGGCCAAAATATTGAAATGAATTGTGATTAAAAAAAATCTATAGCTTCCCTTGGGAGTCATTAAAAATGAAAGAAATTAATCATATGAAAACAGATGCTGGAATATATGGAAGGTTTCTACTGCTGATTGACAGCTGTGAAGTTGGCAAGAGCAAGAAAAATTAAGCACTTGAAGAAATTTGCATGTGTTAATATGCCTAACTGTTCTATTTTATATCTTTGTTTGTTCTATGTATGTGTGCTAGTTGGAAGAGTGGAAGATGGAGAATAAAGCCAGTGATTTTGGTTCTGTTGAAATTAAAAATTTAATGATATCTTTAACATTGCTGCTCTGTTTATGTTTACATATATATTTTTAAAGAATCCATACGATGCAGTATAAAAAAAATAGTGCAAAGGATCTGAGAAAAGCAACAATCTCTTCTGTCTTTCTGAAAATTGATTGTTGTATCACTGATTTTAGTTCCTTTAACAAATATCTTTGTAATTATCGATTGTACCTTTCAAGTTCAATTCAGTGAACTTACGGAGTGTCTTTTGACTAGCTGCTCTTTAAGATGAAAATATTAACTTTCTGAGTGTATTCTGTGGCTCTTCAATTTCTACTTCCAAAATTCTGTCACATTCCATTTTGTTGTAAAATTAAAATTAAGTTCTTCACTTTTGATTTTAAAATTTAACAGATTATAAACAGTGTTCACATTAGTTACATGGGAGTGAAGATTATTCACCAAAGAGCCAAGAAGTGATACATTGTCATCTTTCCTTCTGCTGATAGAACCCTTGTGTCACATACACACATAAAAAAGTATTTTAAACTCAAAGAAAATTGTATTTCTCTTTCTTTCATTTACCCCAATTATTTATAATAAACCACATTGTACTTTGTCTTACAATTAGATCATATCTTTCTTTCTTGGGTATGTTTTTGTTTTTCCTGGAATTTGGGATTGCTTTTCATTTTTCTTATTTCTAAAATTGAGTTCTTACAGAGTATAACCCTTCAGTGTACTATACTTTTCTGTGGAAGCCTTCCTTCTTAGAAGAAGTTGGCTTCCAGTTCAAATTTGGAAAGATTAACTTGTAGGCCTCCTGCATAGCTCAGAATTTTTTTTTTTAAATTAGAGTTCCAGAATTTCTTGTATCTAACATCTTTTACTTTCTGATGTCCACCACTGTTTTTCCAGAGTACAATTTCAAAACATTCCTCATGGAGAATACTTGGAAGATAAAATTTCTGAAACTTTTATCTATAAAATACTTTATTCACACTCATACATGATACTTTTACCTTCTTAACTATATCCCTTAGTCTTTGAAAAAAAATTCTATCTTCTCTCTCCTAGAATATATTCTTGCTGTGAGAAAATTAGATGTAGGACTGCTTCTTGTTCCTTTTTTTTTTTTTTTTTTGCCGGGGGCCCGGTTTGAACCCGCCACCCCAGTTTATGGGGCTGGCGCCCTACTCCTTAAGCCACAGGCACTCCCTTCTTGTTCCTTTATAGGAAACATTTTATTCTGTTTCATTTTTCTCTATGAAACTTTTAAAAATCCTGTTTTGATACATTCACTACTTTAATCATTGAGAATATTTTTCTAGGTGTGGGTCTCTCCCCAAGTCTTACTATGCACTTAGAGGGTCTTTTAAATATGAAAACATATGTCCTCTCTCCATTTTGAGAAAATTTCTTCTATTTTTTCATTTATGATTTCCGTTTTTCCCCTCTCACAAATTAGCTAATCAGATACTGAATTTCTTGGGTTAACACTTTATGTTTTTCAGTTTAAATTCTTGGAGGGCTCCTTAATTTTATTCTCCTAGTGTTCTATCTTGTTTAATGTAGTCATTCATACTTAAAATAATGCTAAGACTCTAAGACCTTTCTTTTTTTCATTATGGTTTTCTTTTTGCTGTCTATTATTGTTGATTTTTCTGTGCTCACTTAATACTGAAATGTTCTGATACTAAGTAGAGGTTTCATTGAGTTTTTTAAAGTCCATTTCACTTTCGTGAATATTTACTTCTTTGGGGGTCAATTTTATTTAGGTCTTTATCTTTCATGCTGGAAGCTTTCTTCAAATACCTCATGTCTTTATTTACTCTTTTCTATTTTATGCTGAGTGATTAAGAGGGCAGACGAGAAGCATGGAGGCAGGCAGAAGTGCCATGAGTGAGTGAGGAGCTGGCCTTTATTCAAGAGGTTCTCAAAAATTCCAGAATCATTAGTGTTTTACTCTAGGATGACAGTATGCATCTATACATGCTGCCCTAGATTTCCCAAATTATATGGCAGTTTTTAGAGATAACAACTGAATGTAAATTCCTGGTTTGCACAGTGGGTTGAGGTCTATGATTCCCTGTGATTTCCTTTATTTTTTATAGGAACTAAATTATCCTTTACATTTTCACCTTGTTTTCACTCTCACTTTGTCTTGTTCTCTCTGAGTCTCACTGAACAAGTAAGTACCCTTGTCTGTGTAGATTTCTTCCTTTTGTAGATTTTGCATCTTTCCCCTGGTTTAACCATCCCTATCCTTTTATCTTCTTTTTATCTTCTCTACAGATCCTTTATTTCTTGTTATTTCTGTTGTTATGGGCTCATTCATTCACTGTCACTTGAATAGGGTCTCAGAAGAGGTGGAAACAAAGAATGTGCCGAGTCAAATACCTTGAGCCAGTTCTTGGGGGCAACTTTGTTTAAACACGGTTTTAATCTTATGATGTTTTTGTACTCCGGATTACACTGATTTCTTAAGTTTGCCTAAGAGCATGAATTCAATTTGCTCTTCTTACATTATTTACTCAACCACTTCTCACTTAAACTTGTATATTTAGCCTGCTTTAGCTTCAGCTCTTATTTGCAGAACTTTGGAGGAGAGAAAGACATTCTAAACCAGGTGATGCTGAAGAAGGAAAAGGTGAAATTCTTAGTTAATTCCTATGAACAAGACCCAGTCCTCAGCTGGCCTGGAGGTAAATCATTTTCCAGCTGCACAACCTTCTATGGCTCCTAAGTGAAGCGTGATCCCAGGGTCTCGGGTTTCCAGACAACAGCAATTAGGCACAGAGGTGATGGCCCAGAATTGGAATTCTAATTGCCTGTGGCAGTATGGTTAGCAGTGGAGGAGACACTCTCCATTGTGTTTTCCCTGCATCCATACACGCCTATCTCTGCGCTGTCAGCCCTGGAAGACATATCACTCTTTGAGACTGGCCCTCATCCAATTTTAATCATCTATGCCAGAAGGAGATGAGGAAGGGTTTGTGGAAAGAGGTAGTCAGATTGCTTTTCTCTTCCTGGCTGCTTCTTATAGTAACATATGTTCAACACATTTACTAAAGCAGTAAATAAGTGAGCAAGTGCACACGCAGGCCTCCGCCTGCACCCCACCACTCTGCCCCTTTCTCCTGAAGGGAGAGCTGCATGCACAGAAGTGTGTAGCTGGACCGAGGCCCAGAAATCTGGAAAGTGTATTATGTGGGATCCCCATGGAGGAGCACTTGGCTGCCGGCAGCGCTGGCTCCGGGTTTCCACACACCATCAATCTGGTGCCTGGCAGTCACAGCGCCCCTCCTCACCTCACCTCATGCAGAGAGTAGACACGGCGCAACTATGTGGCTCACGTTGCAGCGGCCAAGCTATTTGGGGTTGGGTGGGGGGTGGAAAAGGGGAAAGAAGGACGAAATGGGGGTGGGGAAAAATAATAAGCTGTCAGCAGAACTCACAACTCCATTTTCCTGTCGGATTCCTCATCATTAGCTTGAAGGCTTGAAGATGGACCTTTGGATAAAGATGGTGGGAAAGAGTCCAGAGTGGACCCCCAGTGGAAAGGCCAGGAGCATTTCCACAGTCTTGGAGAACCCTTTCACAAGACAACGAAGTGAAACTTCTGATGGCTCAGAAAGAAGGGTGGATATGGAAAGCAGTGACCGAAGCCACTTTGCAAGTGAGAACAGGAGCTAAGGCTCCCACTGAGACCCCTGTGGGCCTGAATCACACCCTTGTACAGAATAGGAATCT
Source organism: Galagoides demidoff (assembly GCA_963574575.1). Taxonomy (NCBI): domain Eukaryota; kingdom Metazoa; phylum Chordata; class Mammalia; order Primates; family Galagidae; genus Galagoides; species Galagoides demidoff. The sequence goes on from CAUYQV010116841.1 coordinate 16,956, forward strand.
GACACGTGCAGAGGTCACTGCAGCTGTGAAAAACAAGACCATGTTCTCAGGCCTAGTGAAATACATGCTAGGCATCCTGTTAGAATAAAATGTGTGTATTTTCTTTGCCTTCTGAAGCCAGCTTGACATTCTCAAAAAAACAACAGGGAGAATATTTCTCAAGAGACAGAATTTTCTCAGACCTCATGATGTCTGTGATTTGAAAAGTCCTGACTTCTGTTTATTTATGTTTTTCCCCAGAACAGTACTCAGCAGGCTTATGTCTAAGTGGTGGCAGTGGCAGGGAAAAAAAAAAAAAAGCCAAGCTATGATTCGGAGCTCATGAGGACGCTAAATGCTAGCTTCAACTTTGACCTCCACCACCCGCACTAAAATTTTCTTGTGATAGGAAGGGACCCAAACTGCCTTGATTAGTTTTCTTATATCTGACCTAAGGTCCAAAACCTGAATTATATTTGATTAGTGAGAAGAATTAGCTGTCTTCCATAAGAAAATGAATGCACATTAGAAAGCACATTTCTAATAAATGCTGGGTACATACAGATAATGAGAAAACAAAACATAATCATTTTATTTCTTTTACCCAAACTGCAGGGTTGTGTCAAGAGGATCAAATATTGTTTTAGTGGCTGTAAAGAACACACAAAAGCATAGATTTGTCCCTAAAAAAAAAAAATTATTGTCTCATGTAAATGGATGCTCGAATAGGTCTTTTTACTAACACTCTTGAGCTTGTGGTTTCTGGACACAGCCTAAGTGTGTGCTTTCTCCCCGGGACTCTCAAGATGCCACTCAGGTATTTTCACTCTTTCATGAACTCAAACCCCACCTTCCACCCCGGAGACTCAGATTTTATATTGATAGAGTTGGGTGAAATTTCACTGTTAGCAGAAAACTGCTTTATCCAGCCCATGGTTATTCAGTATCTCATGAGATTAGGAGAATTGTGATACCTGACAAACATATAAATGCTCAACTCCCTGAGTTCACAGTGTCTTTGGTTTCCAAGAATATTACAGAAGGTTTATTATACTTTCAAGTTTGGCAGTGCTTTCACACAGGAGCTTTCAAACTGGCAGTGGGTCTGGAGCAAATGAAACTGTAGGAATAACACATAGCAGGAAATGGTTCACTGGTTTTGAGGCTTCATTTATTCCAAAGAAAAGAGCAATGTTATTGTAAAAGTTTAGGAGTATTTGTGTTACAGCAATTGTAAAAATCATGTATTTCACATACGCATAAAATGAGAATAAAAATTAGCTTAACTCTTAAAGGGGGAAAAACAGTCATTGAAACGGTAAGCCTATTTCCCCTTTTTAATAAAGATATTTTAACACTGTCATTTTACAGTTCTTCACACGGAAGCAATTATAGCCTAAATGTTTACCCTGAATCAGCTACAGACATAAAAACAATGATTTAATTCTTTATTTCCAGAGGATCAAGGAGATTGGCAGTTCAATAATGATGAAGATTTTTTTCCCAATCAAATTATTATAGTTTCTCCCTTCAAACCCTATATAGACATTTTCCCCTTTTAATTTTTCAAAATATGAGGTTTTTTTTACTATTTTATGTCTCACATCAATTTAAAAATTTTTTTGTTCTTACTCAAGGAAAGAGAATTTTGAAAGCTAACACCCAAAGAATTACCTTCCTCCATTATACCTGTTGGTCTTTAAACAAATCAGATTCAGGTAGAATGGCTAGAAATAATTTTCATGTTTTTAGTTGGGGATGGAGAGGGTACAAAGTGTATAAAAGTGAAAAATGAATGAAGTATTGGTTTGCAAAGTTGTTTGCTCTTGGGAATATATAATTATGGTAGAACCTCCATCACTGACCAACTCCTATATTGACCTCCTTCTTAAGTTGACCTAATTATCACAGACTGGACATGCACTTACTTATGCACTTACTCATCATAGAATGGGCCTAGTTCCTTATCTTGACCACTTCCATATGTTGACCAGTTTGTTACAGTCCCTGGGGTGGTCAACTTACAGAAGTTCTACTGGATTTCAAAAGTCGATGCCAGAGTACTTCATTATAGATAATTCTGTGTGCTGGATTATAATTAATTGTATGCTGTTTGAGGTCAATGATACAGCCCCTCTAGATTGTCTCTTTTGTCTCTGATGTTTTTCTGAATGGATAGGTTTCTGAATTTGTTATTTACTCTTGTTACCTAAAACTAACGTATAATCAGCCAATAAATATTTCCTGATTTCATCATCTATTGATAGCCCTTACAGGTTATTAAATCAGCAATACTAGAATTGACTTCAAGGAGTACATTCTAGATTTGGTTTAGACAATGTCCAAAAGCTCAGTTTTTGATAAAAAACTTACCTAAAGTTAGCATTATGAATTGATAAATGTAGTCTTAAGAAAAACAGTTGAAAAGGTTATACCGCAAAATCATCTTTTCATCAGCCTTTTCCAAATTTCTACCTGCTACAAATTCCACTTCAGAATAAAAACAAAAATATTCTCTTTAAAAACTTCATTGTAAATGTTTAGATTGACTTAAGAAGGTTAATAGTTGTAAGTAATAGGGGAAGATTTTCATTTATCCCTGAATGAAGCAATTTGGTCTTTTAAGAATATACCCTAGAATTAATCACTCTTTTTTATTATTAGATTAAATAGTTCATTTTATGTGGGGGCAATTGCATTTTCCAAGCACTGTTGTGTTCTTTAGCTAATTGCCGAGCTTAGCATGGGAAAGATGAATGAGAACACCCAGACCGTTCGTTACGCAGGTGTTAGCTTTGGTCAATAGAAATACCTGGTTTAATTTGGCATGATCGTTTTCTTTATTTGGAGGATCTAGGTAAGAAAGCTGGACTCTATCCTCAGCTGCATTTGATATCCTTTATTAAAGACAAAAGAACTGATTGTTGAGCACTTGAGCCTGACATTGGATGTTTGTAGATGCTGATTCTAAGTGACATGGGGATGGGATCTTGTGATAACAATGAAAGAATTTAAATTGCTTTTATTGATTAGTTTTGAAGCCCATGAAATAAGGATTTCAGTAGTGATATGTATACTTAATATGGTGATATTTGTACCTAATATTTGTACTGAATTAGAGTACTGAGTGTTTGAAAGATGAAAAGGATTTCCGTAAGGCAAGGGTTGCAACAGCACAGTGATGTTACCCAAATTCTTTATTTGGCCAAGGAATCAGTCTTAGTGGTGTGTATTTGTAAGTCAGGTTGGGCAGTCATATAGGGATATCTGGCACTTCTGAAAAAATTACTAAGTCAGTGTAGGAAGGAAAATGTGCCACAACTACAAAGGAACATAGTTTATTTCAAGTTTTGGTTGTATGTCTGCCATGACTAGACCCAGTGGTTAGATCCTTGGTCCTTTTAAACTCCCCTTGGAGATGAGATTTACCATTTTAACTTTAGATCTGGTCAACTTTCAATAAAGCCAACTTAGAGAATTTGAAATCAGAAATAAATGTGTCCTTTGCATGTTCACTTCCTCATTCCTTTATCCATTCTGTTGTCTATTCAGCTCATAGTTATTAAGTAGGCAGCTATGTGTCAGTTACTGTGACACTAGAGGTACATACATGAATAGCATACCATCTTTCATCAGGGTGATTAAATTCTAGTGAGAGGGGCAAAATAACAAAATAAAATGAGACAAAGGGATAATAACATAAGACATTTTACCTATCTTGTTTTATATGATCAAAGAGGTCTTTTCTGATGGTGGTAATCATCAGTGTGATTTTTGAAGAATATTTAGAAATTGTTTAGACTTTTGTGGTCAAGGGGACATTTGGAGTGGAGAGAAGAGTATTTTGTGTTGATTAATTAGCAAGATGACATATTTTAAGAAACAAACAAATAGCTTGATTAGCATGAATGCACAATGTTTGGGCTATGAATATGACTCTGAAGATGTGTCTAGAAAGAATAACCCAAAGGAAGTCCATTTTTCCCTCTTTCTTGAAGAAGAGATTTAATTAAGAAGTCTTTATAGGTAGGGAGGGAGAGATGAAGCACAGGAGGTTTTCAGGGGGAAAACTCTCTGCATGATACCGCAATCCTGAATACATGACTTCATGCATTGATCTAAACACACTGACACAGATGATAAATCTTAATGCATGTAAATTTTAAAAATATTTAGGACCTTGGTAGATCCTGTGAGAACATGTAGAATGTAAGGAAACATTCTAACTCTATTATAAATATGTGAAATAACCACAATGAAAACAGTAGGGAAAAGTTGTTGAATGAGTGAAGTCTATAAAACTCAAGGCAAAAGCAAGCATGCATACCACTGTACTCAGTTGATAAAGGTATTTCCCATAGCAGTACAGGTTAATAATTCTAATACTGCTGTACATATACTCTAGAATTGAAAAATTAAATGAAGGGTTGGAGGGTGGTGGGGGAAACAAGTTTCTCACTGTCAGAGTGGGAGGTTACAAATACACAAAAGGAGAAAACTAAAATGTGCCATGGCATCAGCATGAACTCATGTCTAGCCTAATATAGATGCAGATGGTTACACACAGAAATATCAGTAGTGATGTGTATACAAATGACTCAGCATGCACACATCTAGTTCCTTTCTTTGTCAGCTGAGAAGGGCTAGCAGCAACATTTCAGTAGAAAGGAGAATACCTAGCACCTAGATCTTAGTTTCTAACATAATTCCCCAAGAAAAGGAATCAGGAATCACGGGAGAAGTGGCTGCTATGGATTAATGTTTCCAGTTCCCCAACATTGATTGTGTTGAAGTCAAATCCTCAGTGTGATGATATTTGGAGGTGGAATCTTTGGGGAGCTAATGAGGTCCCGAAGCTGGAGGCCTCCCTAATGATCTCAGAAGAAGAGACACATGGACTTGCTTTCTCTCTCTCTCTCTGTTCACCACCTTGGGAGGAGGATACAAATCAGGCCACCCAGTCCGTAGTGTATTTGTTATGGAAGCTGAAACTGACCGAGGCAGTTGCTGATTCCAGGACTGGGGTGGAAATTATACAAGAGGAGCATGGAGTATCAAAAAGTGAGATATATTCAAAAATAAAACAAACAAATCAAAAACAGCCATAATGACATACACTATGAATAAGGGACACAGGGGTCAACTGAAAGGGTTTCTAATGACTGAAGCTAGAACAATATTTTTTAACACATGGTGTTATGGATGATCCTATAGTGACAAACTTGAAAATCTGTGAACTATGCTTAAACTTGCCATCAGTTCCTCACATCCAAATAATTGTACAAAAGTCTGCTAAGCTGGATCCCATCATGTCTAACGGACTGCCTTAATTGCACCCCCAAAAGCAGATGCTTCTTTTCGTTGGAATTCAACAAAGCACATTTAGCTTTAAAACAAATGAACAAACAAACAAAAAATCTCTTAGGATCACTTATTTCTTCTGATATTCCATCGTATTTTTTGCATACTTCATATATGAAGAGAAGGTCAGTCACGTCAACTTTTTTTGAAGTTTCCTTGAGATATATTTGTTGAAAATCCAAATGAATGCTGTGTGACAAAGTTTACTCAAATTTAGTATTAAGTATTCTACTCCACATAGTTCTTAAAAAATAAAAATAGCATTTCAAATGTTATTGGGATCATGTATCAAAACCAGAAAACTATTGTGAAAACCTCATCTCTTACCTTTTCAAGACACTAAATTTGATGGAAGCAGATAAACCATAAGAATGCATTTTGTTCCATTGTCTTTTGAAGTCCTTTTATGTGCTGTAAGTATTGTGGTCCTTCATGCGTTTAAAACCAGGAATATATATATCTTGTATGTATGCAAAAGGTGGCCTCAATCAAGTATAAAGGAAGAATTTTCTACCTTTGGAATCTCTTTTAATACTTTTTTTTCCATAGGATTTTCAGCAACTCAAAAGTAAAAACAAGCAAATGAAAAATCCACACAGACAATGGAGTGTGTGGGTCACCAAAGGCATTTTTTTTTTTTTATTGAATGGTAACTATGTACATTAATGCACTTCTGGGGTACAGTGTGGGGTTTTCATATGCAATCCGAAATACTTCCATCAAACTGGTCAACACAGCCATCACGTCATCTTCTCAGTTATTGTTTTAAAACGTTCACATTCTACTCTTAGAAAGATTCACATGTACCCCTGTAAGATACACCTCAGAAGTAATCCATCCAATCCCCCTCCCTCCACGCATTACCCCTCCCTTTATCTCACCCCTCCAAATATTCTTAGTCTATTTGGTTATAGCTTTCATATAAAAGGTATAAATTAGTTTCATAATAAAGGTGTGTACATTGGATACTTTTTCCTCCATTCTTGCCATACTTTGCTCAGAAGAACATTCTCCAGCTCCATCCATGTGAACATGAAGGAC
>CAUYQV010116845.1:0-27083 GCA_963574575.1 Galagoides demidoff
GGGCCGACACCCTGCCCACTGAGCCATGGGTGCTGCCCCAATTAAATTAGTTTTGAAAGAAGTTCAAAGCACACTAAGTATATTCTATTTTTTTCAGTCTTTTAAAAAATCAACATAATTTAAGTTGACATGGAAGTTTAACTATAGTTTCAGTTATGCCATGAGATAAGAAAAGGTTGAAAAACACTGTGTTAGGGAGACATGAGCTAGAACTGGAAAGTTCCAGAAACATCTGAAAGATGGGGTATCAGAGACTTTTTTGAACAGATGAAAAAGTCGAAGCCTCGAGGGATGTGCTGAGGCCACACACCTGACATGATCCGCAGCATCATGGATCAGCTCCATCAGGTGCCCTTGGGAACATATCTGGAGTGTGTCACCAGCTCTGGCTCCAGGCAATTGTCATCCTGCCTCTGATGGTAACATCAAGATGATGTGAGTTCTTACGGTATTAAGGTAAACTAGGTAGAAAATAAAATGATTACTCTAAGTATCAATAACTAGATGACAAGTTATAGCCTCCCCCAATTTTATAGTAATATTGATTTTTTTCTCATTACATTTAAATGATTATATATATTTTAAAAATGAATAATGGTGTCATCATGATGATCATTTTGTTTTTGTTTCTGTTGGGATGAAAGTAGTTGGTTGTTCTTTAGATTGAGAAATGAGGTGAGGAAATACCTTCCAGATGTCTCTAAAACTAATCTGGAAAGACTTTTATGCAGGACAAATCTTGGCTGCAGAATCATAGGGTAAAAAGTGCTTTAAATACAAATTATCCTGTGATCATATTTTTACTGAGTATTCAAAGAAAACCAAAGGTCAGAACTTGGTATCTGGTTTCTAAGGATTAATTTACCTAATAGTTTGCTATCTCTGACAGTTACAGAGTTCACCTCACTCACTAGAGATGATATACATTTCTTATGCTTATGGGGAACAGGATGAGCTGACAAACCTGATGAAAAGCTCAGATGGGGTTCTGCTTTCTAGAGTAAGATCTTTACTAGAAGCTCAACTGTAAGCTCTAATCAAAGCACTTCTCTGGCTCTGGATACTGTTGCCCAAAGGCCTAGGATTCAGAAAAATGGTCCTGTGTGTGATGGGTGTAAAAATGAGCTTGGAAAATGTTCACAAAATTTACTGCTATAGCATCATAATTTCTAAAATTTCAGATTTTTTTCAAAAATATGTACTAGAGTGATTATATAAAAAATGAATGCAAATAAATTAATATTAATACTTTGTTTTAAAGGGAGCCATCTTTTCACATTATCCTGGTGCTAGATACCCATAATCTTATGCCAGCCACACAGGAGAAATCATCTACAGAAGAACAGGGATTCGACATTTCAAAGATAAAATCACTCAAATGGTTGCTGCAGTACATGCAGCAAAGTTAGCATGTCAAGGGAAAACAACATTTTTTTTGCATAAGGAAGTTCACCATAATGTTCAGTTTATTCTCAGATAAGGTTTTGCTAAAGAAAGCATTAAGTGAGTCTTTATTTTTTACTAAAGTAATTAGGAAAATGTGAAATATTCAAGAATTATCATTAAACCACCATCTTCACAGAAAAGAATATTATCTGCATATTAGCTTGAGAACACATAGACATTCATTTAGTGTTATATGAAGTAATAGTATCAAACAGCATATTGCAGGATGTATTATTTTTCTATTATCTTTTAGTACTTAAGTAAAGTATTTGCATAGTTTCATATTTCCACTGTGTGTATATATATTTGTGTAACATTCCAGCTATGGTTATGCATATCATTATGAATATCATTATGGTTATGCATATCATTTTGTACATTTTTAACTATTTTTCTTATGTTAGGATGTGAAAACCTTCAGTGTTGGTAGGAATGTATACCGCTATACTCATTATGAAAAATAGTATGAAACTTCTTTTAAAACAACTATCATATGAGCTGGCAGTCCCCCTTCTGGGTACATGTGTTTGTATATCAAAAAGAATTTAAATAAGGTCTGAAAAAAATATCTGTGTTTCCATATCCATTGCTGCATTGTTCACAATAACCAAGAAATGGGAACAAACTTAATGTCTATCAATGGATAAAGAAAATGTGGCAGCTACACACAACAGAATGGATCCAGCCATGACGAAGGATCTCCTGTGTATTGTGACAATAATGATGAACCTGGACAATATTATACAGAGTGAAATAAGCCAGGCACAGAAAGACAAGTTCTCCATGATTCCACTGATGAGAGGATTCTAAAATAATCAAACTCACAGAAGCTGAGAGCAGAATAGGAGTTCCCAGGGGATCAAGGGAGGGAGAACAAAGAGTTGTTATTCAATGTACATTGAATTTCAGTGATACAGGTGAATGAGTTCTAGAGATATGCCACTGTTGTGTCCATAGTCAAGAATATTGAATTTGCACTTAAAAGTGTGTTAAGGGGGAAGATTTCACATCAATTATTCTTATAATTCTTGGAATTTAAAAAAATCTTAAAAATGATAGTAATTGAGTCCCTAGGATTTTCCAGGTATAGGATCATATCATCTGCAGAGAGTGAGGGTTTGATCTCCTCACCATTTGGATACCCTTGATAGCCTTCTCTTTGCCTAATTGCAATGGCTAAGACTTCCATTACTATGTTGAATAGCACTGGGAATCCTAGTTCCTGATCTGAGTGGAGATGTTTTCAATTTTACACCATTCAATATGATATTGGCTATGGGTTTGCCATAGATGGCCTCTATCAGTTTAAGAAATGTCCCTTCTATGCTTATTTTCTTAAATTTTCTGATCATGAAAGGATGCTGGATATTATCAAAAGTTTTTTGTGCATAAATTGAGAGGATTATATGGTCTTTGCTTTTTATTTTATTTCTGTGATATTATATTTATAGATTTACTTATGTTGAACCAAACTTGTAACCCTGGAATATAACCAATTTGATGATGGTGTATGATTTTTTGAAGTGTTGTTGAATTCTGGTTAAGATCTTATTGAATATTTTTGCATTGATATTCAAAACTCTTAGAAGTTATCAAAGAATACAGTAGTATATCAGGATACAAAATCAACCCTTACAAATCTGTAGCTTTTCTATCTGCAACAATAGTCAAGCTGAAAAATATAGTCAAAGACTCTATTCCTTTTACGGTAGGGCCAAAGAAGATGAAGTATCTGGGAATTTACCAAACAAAGGAAATGAAAGGTATCTATAAAGAGAATTATGAAACTCTGAGAACAGAAATAGCTGAAGATGTTAACAAATGGAAAAACATACCATGCTTATGACTGGGAAGAATCAACACTGTTAAAATGTCCATACTATCCAAAGCAATTTACAGATTTAATGGAATCCCTATTAAAACACCATTGTCCTACTTTAAAGAGCTTGAAAAAATAGTGCTTCATTTTATATGGAATCAGAAAAAAACCTTGAATAGCCAATACATTACTCAGAAATAAAAACAAATCAGGAGGTATCATGTCACCAGACTTTTGATCTATAGTGATCAAAACAGCATGGTACTGGCACAAAAACAGAGAGGTAGATATATGGAACAGATTAGAGAACCAGGAGATGAACCCAGCAACTTAGCATCATTTGATCTTTGATAAAACTATCAAAAACATTCAGTGGGGGAAAAGACTCCCTATGTAACAAGTGGTGCTGGGTGAACTGGCTGGTGACCTATAGAAGACTAAAACTGTCTTTCACCATTAACAAAAATTGATTCTTATTGGATAAAAGATTTAAACTTAAGACATGAAATGATAAAAATGGTAGAAGAGCGTGCAGGGAAAACACTTGAAGAAATTGGCCTGGGAGAATATTTTATGGGAAGGCCCCCCTGGGCAATTGAAGCAACACCAAAAATACATTACTGGGATCTGATCAAACTAAAAAGCTTTTGCATAGCCAAGAGCACAGTAAGTAAAGCAAACAGAGAACCTTCAGAATGGGAGAAGATTTTTACAGATTATGCTTTTGACAAAGGTTTTATAACTAATATCCACAGAGAACTCAAAGTAATCAATAAGAAATGAACAAATAACCCTATTTCTATGTGGGCAAGTAAATTGAACAGAAACTTCTCTGAAGAAGACAGGAACATGGCTTACAAACATATGAAAATATGCTTATCATCTTAACTCATCAGAGAAATGCAAATCAAAACCACTTTGAGATATCATCTAACTCCAGTAGGATTAGCCCACATTACAGAATCCCAAAACTACACATGTTAGTGTGGATGTGGAGAGACAGGAACATTTCCACACTGCTGGTGGAAACACAAGCTAATTTGTCCTTTTTGGAAAGAAGTTTCGAGAATACTCAAGGGACTAAAAGCAGAGCTACGATTCAATCCTGCAATTCCTTTACGAGGTATATATGCAGATGATCAAAAATCATTTTACACCAGAATGTGTAAAATAATTTGCACCAGAATGTTTATTGCAGCCCAATTCATAACTGCCAAGACATGGAAACAGTCCGAGTGCCCATCAACCCCTGGATGGATTAACAAATTGTGTTATATGTACACCATGGAATACTATGCAGCCATAAAAAGACGGAGACTTCACATCTTTTATGTTTACCTAGATGGAGCTGGAACATATTATTCTTAGTAAAATATCTCAAGAATGGGGAAAAAAGTATCCAATATCCTCAATACTACTATGAAATCAATATATAACCACGTACATGTTCATATGAATGGTAAAACATATCTATAGTCAGAAAGTAGGAAGGAAGAGGAGATAGAAGGGAGGGGAGTGGTTAGGCTGGGATGATGGAGGGTATTTGTGGGAACCTCACCTAATGTGCATAATGCAATGGTACATTTCAAACCTATTAAGAAAAGAGTATAATTATCTACCACAACAAAAAAGTAAATGAAATGATAGATGTGTTAATCAGTTCAATGTAAGCATTTCACATTGTATATCAAATCAGTACACTGAAACCCATAAATACATCGATGTACACAGTTATGATAATAAGTAAAAAAGATAATAAGTAAATCTCTTTGTGATGAAAATTCTCTTTTATAGGTTTGAGTTTCTGCTGAATTATTCCTCTATTCTTTTCCTAGGCTAGATCTCTTGGATGACATAGTTTGGATATTTCCACAACTATGGCCCATGCTCCTACCCTCCAATTTAGAAGGTGAGTGAGCCCTTCTGAAATGCCACCGTATAGGACCACTAACTCCCTTCCACCCTCTCTTCCAATAGCAAGAGGCTACGGTCTGGGGCACCAGCAAAAGCACGTCCACAGCATCAGTGTGGATGCCAGTGAGGATGAAATACAAGGTGAATGGGAGGTGGGAAGGGGAGTTCTTCTTCAGACACTGGGACCAGGGGCATTTCCAGATGATCAATTTATAAGGGAAATCTGTGCACTTGGATGTCTGTTTGATTGCAGGATACCAGAGAGTGTTCACACTGACATGTACAAGTATGTGAATGGCTGCTCAGTTATCCTGAGTCCTGTATCTCAGTAGAAACAATGCAAGGTGGAGACAAGCTCACAAGATCCCTTATCTTGGTCCTCCCTGGGTCATGTGGTCCTGAGCTAGCCACCTGACCAAGTTCCACCAACCCCCATGTTCCTGTGTAGATCTGTGATGATGTGCAGATAAGCCTAGAACAGTGCCTAGAATAAGGCATTACCATCAAAATTTGTTAGAGAAGTTAAAGAGAACCAAGTTGCTATCCCTATCCTAAACTATTACCCCAACTCCCAGGTCCATATCAATGTTCAACAAACACACCTGTTATTTCTCCATCATAACCTAATCCTGTATTTGGTAACTTTAGTGTTCTTTCCTTAAGGCCCAAGTTTTCACCATTTCTTGCTTGCAATTTAGGTCCTGTAAGCTTTGCAAACCGATCTACTTTTCTGGTTCAAAAACCATTCATCTTCAAATCACCCTATCAAAGACTCTCAGGTGCAGAGGCTCCAAGGTGGAAGCCACTCTTCTCAGCCCTGATCCAGTCAAAGGTCAGAGATGCCCAAATTCATGGGGTAAAAGAAGTTAGAGTATAGAGGTTCTTGACTCAGGACTCAGAGAACAGAAAGTGAAAGGGTGTTGATACTGGTCACCAGGTTCCACCCACATAATGAGCCTGTGAGGTGTGGACTATTATCAAGGTTATAGATGAGGCAATTGAAGTTCATTGAGTTTATATAAAGTACTCTAAGTTGTACAGATAGCCAATTGTGGAGCCAAGCTGTCAACCAAAGTCTACTGGCTCCTCGCATGAGTTCCCAGCATGAGTTGCCTCTGCTGTGTGTAGTCACTTCTGGTCTCTGACTCGCTAGGCTCACTGACCCAGGTGAGCATCTACTAAACCAGACTGTGTCACAGATGCCTGTGTCATGTCCTCACCCAAAGTTACCATGTAATTGTGTCTAGAATCAAAGGCAAGCAGAATCATAAAGCCTGTGTCCTTGGCTCAAAGGAGATATTTAATGTCCTTCAGTAAATTTTATTGACTAAATGGTTTTTGGAGCTGAGAGCTCAAATTTAGTACATTCTAAATCCCAACCAATCTCTTCCTGTTCTGAAATTTCATGGAATTTGCAATAGTCAGGTAATGCAGAATTAACTGTGTCATCATGGAGATCTGGGTTTCATTTCCAGCTTATCTCAGAAATGTATGCATGACTTGGGGAAAGTTATTTAACCTGGGCCCCAGCCTTGCCTCAAAGAGATGTTATTAAAACAAAACAAGATAATGAACTTTCTGTTCTGTCCAGCACTTCCTGTATTGATGAGTATGACAATTTTCTGCTCAGAAAAACTTTTATTATAATATATGAACCAGCCCTTCTTTGACAGCAGAAATGAAGTTGTTTTCTTTTTATGTACATTGCTGTGTAGCTGACTACAAAGGTTCTGCATGAACCTTCTGAATATTTATTGAATTAATAAAAGAAAGAATAAGTGCATGAAACCAAGTGTGTGCTGCTGGACACCAGAGTCGGCAGAGGCCCTAGGAGCTTTCTGGTCATCTCGTTTTGCACTTAAGAAATTCACAGGAAAACTATACATATATATGGTACTTTTTAAAAACACTATTTCCCTTTCTTCCCTAAAACATAGACAGCACACTTCAACACACACTTTATTTTTCAGTGACATCATTTACTTAGCAGCAGTCAGCAGGTTTCTGCTTCATGTCAGGTGTTGGCGTTTGCCAGGAGGAAAGGGGAGTCCTGGCCAGAAGAAGCTTTGGACCTAACACTTGCTAAGAGAGGCTTCAGAAAGTTCCAATAGGAGGCATTGATGAGTGCTTAGAAAAACAGAGTTGGGGATTTGGTAAACTTGAAATTCCTTCCTCTATCTTATCCAAGGAGCATTTGTTATGAAAAACAACACCATAATGTGTACATATACAGGCACACCACGCACACTCAGACATCAGACACACAGACACACATGCACACTCAGACATCAGACATGCAGACACACATATACACATTCAGACATCAGACACACAGACACACACACAGACACATACATGCACACACATGCACACTCAGACATCAGACACACAGACACACACACAGACACATACATGCACACACATGCACACTCAGACATCAGACACACAGACACACACATGCACACTCAGACATCAGACACACAGACACACTTATGCACACTCAGACATAAGACACACACATGTACACTCAGACATCAGACACACAGGCACACACATGCACACTCAGACATTAGACACACAGACACACACATGCGCACACACACAGGCACACCACACACACTCAGACATCAGACACACAGACACACACATGCACACCACGCACACTCAGACATCAGACACACAGACACACACATGCACACACACAGGCACACACATGCACACTCAAACATCAGACACACACACATGTACACATATGCACACTCAGGCATCAGACACACACATGCACACTCAGACACCAGACACACACATGCATGCACACACACACTCAAACATCAGACACACAGATGCACATACACAGGCACACACACAGATACACACACGCACACTCAGACATCAGGCACATAGGCACACACATGCACACACAGGTACACACATGCACACACATGTGCACAGAGCAATTTTCCCAGCCATTGGAGATGGTGTGTTTTGATAATACTGTGTGGTGAAAACAGATTAAAGTAACTTTTTGGCTGTATTGGATCACGTCTGGCATCGTATTTACTTGGCATTTTTGAGTGATTATTGAATGAAAGCAGAAGACATTATCCTTTCCTTGCCCCTCCAAAACGCCACCCCCAAACTACTAATTATAAAGGATTGGAGAACTGAATTGACCCCTGTTTTAGAAGAACTGGTTAAATTCACCAAATCATTGCTCAAGTCTGCACTTGTGTTAGCCTAATTTGCAGGCCTAGTAACATTTTAGAATATGAATGGAAGGTCACATTTTTCCAGAAGGTTTTTCTTAGAACCTTGTTTCAAAGAAAAGCGAAGCTTCCTGGTACACAAGATGAAAGACTTGAAAAAAAAGGAGAGACTCTTTGGACATTAAATAGCTTATTAAATAGCTCTTTGACGAATTACAGTAAGTATAAATAAATGAGAAACATATGGATTGGATTTCTTTTGAAACATAAATGGATTTGAATTATAAGAAAACAAACTTTTTGTTTGTTTGTTTTTAAACACAGCAAACAAACAAACACGGTAGAAATAGAGAACGTGGCATCACTGCTCCAAGAATGTCCCAGGTTGATTTTCAACTGATATTAAATCTAATTATGAGGACATGAAAAAAAGGCAGTAACTGGATTTTTTTATTATTAAAAATAAATGCTTATCAACGTAAACTATGCCAAGAACGTTGATATGTTTTCAAGACATCCCACGGTTGTCATCCATTTAATGTGACTCAAGCATGTTCTCAGGTTCAATAAAAGATACAACACTTTATCTGGAACATTAAAATCATACAGACTTTCATCATTTCATGCCTAGAACTTCCATATAATAGATATGTTGCATGAATAAAATGTATTTCATCTGCACTGTTGTCATATTTATCTTAATAGTACAAGTGAAAGTATTTCATTTTCAGAATTTTTATGAAAGATCATGTTCTCTTTCCCTTTCAGTTTCATTTATTTATTTTTAAGGAGAAGTGTTGTAAGTTGTTTGGAATCAAGATATTTTCTTGTGCTATTAAGAGTTTTCAGCAATGCTTTCTGTTTCCAAATGAGACACGTTTGGAGTCAGTGGGGTAAACAGGAATGTGACTTGTGAATAAGCATGAAATAAGCACAAGCCCATTTGCCTTGCCTGCAGGAACTTTTCCTAAAAACTGAGTTTTGTTCTATCTAGTTTCTATTTCTGTTTTCCTCGTGCAAAGATCCGTTTCACGTGTAATGCTCGGTGCCACTGAAATGGGACAGAAGGGAGAACCGGAATTCAGGCTTCCCATAAAGTAAGAGTACTTATTATGAATGGCAATAACATGGTAATAAATCTTATTATTTATAGATTACCCACAATGTGCCAACCACGGTGCTGATTTCCATATTCTTTGCCTTACTTCATCTTCACAGAAAACTTGTAAGGGAAATGGTGTTGTCTCCATTTTGTAGTTGAAGGAGCAGGTTTCTCCAGAGCTCCTGGCAGCTTGAAGAAATCAGCCTCGAGGCTGACTGATTTGGGACAATCACAGTATATGAGAAACTTAGAAAATCCCCACGCCTGGGTGGCCAACTCTCTATTTCCCTTATTTTCCTCAGTGTGAATGATGTAGCAGGCATTTGGACCAGCATGCACATGTGCCAGGGATTGCAAAATTAAAAAGAAGCCTAAGGGAGATACCAGGGGTAGAAATGGTATTTTCCCAGCATTTCAAGTTTTAAGTATCACTCTCAGTTTGAAAAACAAAGCAAAACACCCAGTTAGCACTTCTCTTGCCACCTGTGCAATCTACCTGCTTGCTGGGATAGGTCTGAGAGAAGGAACTTGTGGCTTCTGTTTGCTCTTTATGAGTTCCCCTGAGATAAGAGCAATTTGGACACAGCGTTCTGTGGTATCAACTCAAGGGAGGTACAGCATAAACACTCATGGGGCTCAAACGATCTCTGGTAGGATTCCAGTTTGCTGAGAGCATTTATTCTTGGAAAGAGCTTTATGAAAGGACATGGCTCCCTGAGGGGGCTTTTGGTGGCTTCCTAGGAAGGCTCTGAACTTTCAGAAGATTATGTCGGGCAGCCTTGCGTGGGTGCCTTAGTTTATCAGAGCTCTTCCTTTGGCATCAGCAGAGAGTGTGATCAGATCTTTCCTGTGCAGAATTCGTGATTGTACCACTAAAATGTTTCTGAGTTGTTTTGAAAAGGTCATGTAGTTATCCCATGAGAAGAAGAAAATAAAAGCTCTTTTATTTGAAAAGAAAGGTCACGTTGACAATTTGAGAATATTAAGCCTATTCTCAAGGAATGTTTCCATCCCTTGTTAGAAACTCAAAATTATCACCTCCTTATGTTTTTATGCCACTTTATAAACACCTTTTATTTTTATCATCTGATCATAGCAGCATTTGGCTCATAATTCCCCAGAATGGCTTTGTGATGTAGTTCTACATTCCCTGACTTGTAAGGAGCCAACAGGGCCCAGAGAACTGCGTCTGAGTAGCCGCGCCCAAGGACTCAAGGGATGGCAGACTCTGCGACCCACAGGACAAGTCACCGCAGGAAGCCTGTGGAAAGGCGGAGGCAATGAAGTTCGTGCTTAGCTTTGATGTTTTTGCACTTACCAATTACAAATTCAACTTTCTTGGAGGCTCCATTTTCTCATTTAGAAAGTGAAGATACTAATGTCTACATCCTAGGGACATCATGAGGACTAAATCAGATGAATATTTGTGAAATTACTGTGCAATCTGCCCTGGGCTTTCCATGCACCCTGGTGTCTATTTTTGGACCCCATGGTTGGCTGAGAATAGCATATTTATTGGTCAAACCAATGAATACAGTGGGTGCAAATGATAGCTGTCATGACTGTGAGTGTGAAGAACAAATAAATAATCTGTGACTTTCACACCATCATTATCCATATGTGCATCTTTGAATTGTTAAATAGTCAATCAATGAGCCTCTTGGTATTACCCCTTCCTAAATAAAGTTTCTATCTCTTAGACCATATCACCACTACTACTTGAGCTAAGAAAAGAGATATCTTTGAATACTTTTATTTTTATGCCTAGATCCAAACCATCTATAATCCTGTCAAGACTATTTTTAAAATCTATGCAAGTTAAAACTTAATTTTATTTCTGGATGTATATTTTGTTTACTGCCTTGACTACAGAAAGGCAGTTTCAAGAACCGCACGTATTCTGTGTGTGATTCACTGGTGTATCCCTCACACTTAGAACAGTGCCTAACGTGTAAGGCACTTCTATCATTATTTCATTAGAAAGACAATAAAATGGTCATAATCTATACTTCTATAAATTGTTAAAAAACACATATTTATGTAACTTATCCAATATTCCAATCTCATTAGACTGAGCAACATGGAAAAATGAATGTTATATTTTTGTTTTCTTGCTGAGTACCCTAAGTCACCGAACCACTACAAAGAAAGCAAGAATTAGCCTTCTCACCTCCATGAGCATCAGGCCTGTTTGGAGAGCTGGCGAATTAGAATGTGACTGTCAGATAAAACTCTTCTCTCTCTTCCCCTCCCCCATGTGTGTTCCAATGTATGTAGTTCTATTCATTCTTATCACATTGTCAGCAACCTGTAACTACCACTTAAATCAAATGCACAGCTGCTTCACCGTGAGAAGACCTTGTCCTGCTGCCCTCTGGAGGTTCCTACCCTTAAACCTTAATATCTGGCAACAAATAGCCAGCATTTTATGTCTTGATAATCACATTATTTTGAGAAAGTTATATAATTGCAGTCATAAAGTATGTAGTCTTTTAAGAATGCTTTTTTAAAAAAACTCAAAGTAGTACCCAAAGATCTGTCCAAATCAGTATGTACCATCACAGTTACCCCTTGTTACTGCTGAGAAGTGCTCCCTGGCAAGGGCCTGGAGACAGACCTGTCCATTACCCTCTACTAAATGTGAGACATGGGCTTGTAGACACCTCACTGCATGATTAAAATGTGGCCAGGATGTGCTTAGGAGTGCCCACTGGTAACCATAGGTCAGTGTGGAGGAAAAGGCGGTTTCAGCAGGGAAGCCGACGCCGTGTGGAGGAACCTCTAGTGCTACAAACAGTTGCGCCAACCTTAGAGAATAAGACATTCAAAGGTCAGGGTTAAGAATAATGATATAGACATGCTATGATTTGATCTATACAAACAGCATCTTATTGAAAATAGAGGGATTTAAAAGAAACAATTAGAAATGAACTATGCTTCAGTTAATTTGATGATTATGAAAATTGTTCCTAATTTTTTTAGTATCATTTTTTCAGAATTAGAGCCAATTCACTGTTCTTCATACAGAATTGAAAAGACACAAATGGGGGCAATGCAAGGACAAATACATTTCCCAAGGAATTTTGTCTTGAATTGAATTGGAATATTGTTGAAATGGTGTCATCCTAGGGAACCTACAAAGATTGACCAACTGGGAAATTCTGCAGGATACTTTTATTGCAATTTTTCAACATCAACATGAATTCTCCCCCCTTCAAGTTTAAGGAGATATTATACACAATCATGAATCACGTAAACATATCACAAGGATATGTTGCTGGGAAATTTCATCATTGTGCAAACATCATAGAGCTACTACACCCACCTAGACGGCAGTGCCTACTGGGTACCTGGGCTATATACTATTGTTTTTACAAATCTGCACAGCGTGGTACAGTGCTGAACATAGTAGGCAATTGTTAGCACAGTGGTGTTTGCATATCAAAACACAGAAAAAGTGCAGTACAAATCTGACACTAAAATCTTAGGTGACCACGTTGTATACAAGGTTATTAATGGAATGAAACATTATCTTGTGGCCTCTGTCCTCATACATGTATGAGTGTACATCACATGCTTATTCTTCATTATAAGTAATCTATAAGTATGTAATATGTACCTATGTATTTATTCATACAAATACTAGGATATATGCCATATAATATTACATATGTATGCTTACATATGTATACATTATAATATAATGTGTATATGTAGACATATGCATGTCATGTGATGAATATATACACATATAAATTATATATGCCATTTACAATTGTTAGAAAGGACTTTTTAAATATTCACTCCCTGGACAGTGGAAGGGCAGGGTGAGAGGAGACACAAGCCTTCAAAAATTCCCTGAATTGATATAAGGAAAAAGTTTGTATTAACCGAATAATTCACCAAACTTCTCAGCACAGACATGATGTGGCAGCAGGGCTGGGCCTGCCTGAATCATAGCTGCAAGATCATTGAGTTTCTGGATTTACAACAAAGCCAACTCAGGATGACTACAAAAGCTTGGGAATTTCAATTTTTTAAAAATCCATGCTGAGACTTTAGCAAGAGAAGAAACCACAAAGACTGTTCAGAAACCAAAATGTCCCATCTCACAGTCATCACCTCCTGGGTCTTGCCCAGGAGGGAGGCAGCAGCTGGTAGAAACCCTTCTCAGAGAAGCTAACGGGCTGGACTGGGTTGGTTTCTCGGGGGTTGTTCTTAACGTGTGGCTCATACTAAGGCCATAATGCTCAGAGGTTGCAGGAGTGTGTCTTTAAACGAGGTCGGCTGCCAGGTTGATGGGTGATGCTCCAAAATGGGAGAGTGTTGGGGAAATTGATGCAGTCATGTGACAAAAAAAGCCTCCGTTTTCAGTCAATTCTAGGTGTGGTTCCGGAAGCCATCCACAGAGGGGCTTCATCAGATCCGTTGTGAATCCACCCCCTTCCTAACATGCCTTCTGCTTTGGTCATTTACACAAGCACAGGAGCAGCTGGTTCCCACTGGGATGCTACTGACCACAGCTGTGTGTGATAAACTTGAGAGGCAGAGCCAGCGGGACGGGTGGGC
Source organism: Galagoides demidoff (assembly GCA_963574575.1). NCBI lineage: Eukaryota > Metazoa > Chordata > Mammalia > Primates > Galagidae > Galagoides > Galagoides demidoff. Next base: position 14,057 of record CAUYQV010116845.1, read on the forward strand.
TCTTCCACCTGCCCACACATAGATTCTATTCATCCTCTCCACAGCTCCTGACTGCCCAGATAGCCACGGAAAAGGTTATGTTGATGAGCTGTGTCTTACATGCCATTAAAATATCCACTAAATATGCAAATCACTCACAAATATGTGTGTATTCAGCAAAGGATCTTGGACTATCCTTGTGAGGCCCATACAATGGGATAGGTCGAATTTCATTCATTTATTCGTTTGACAAACACTCACGGTGTGCTTTTTATGTCTCAGGCCATCTAAAACAATGAGATACTGGTGTCGGGGGAATATACAAGCGAGAGGCCAGGGGGAAAGCAGAGAAATATTAGAGAGGTGGCTTTATCTTTTGAGAAGCTTAGTGGATTGATTTGGTGCCATTTGATTTGGGGGGTTGATTTTTGACTTGGATGGTTGCCTGCCCCCATCTCCTTCATATTTCAGATCTACAGATAAGCCACCTGCTGAGACCTCCTTGCTACTGAAGGATTTACCTAAATACTCTGTCTACAGAAATTGTTTTAAAGAAGCTATACTGGTTTATACCTTCTATCACAGGTGTCCTCAAACTACGGCCTGTGGGCCACATGCAGCCTGCCTAGGACATTTATCCCCATCTTGCCACTGCTGCCTGTCCTGCTTAGCAGCCGACTAGTCCCAGGGCCCATAGTCCAGCCCTCTAACAGTCTGAGGGACAGTGAACTGGCCCCCTGTTTAAAAAGTTTGAGAACCCCTGTTAGCATATCCTTCTAGAAATAGCAGGCAGCTGGTAATAACTTCAGTAGAGCTTGATTAAAATAAAACCTGAAAAAGATAGAATTAAAGACCTCAGTTGGAAACCATAGTCCTTTCAGCAGCCACTTAACCCTAACTTAGTTTCAGTTTTCTAATCTGTATAATCAGCATATTGTTAATAGGTATCTCTCTGTCCTACGATTCACTGAAAAGGGATGTCCGTACTACTTACCGTAAAGACAAAGTGTAACAGTTAATAGAAATGAGTTTTGTAAAGTATAAATCACTAATTAAAACAGAGCAACCTTAACTGTGATTGTTATTAATACCATGCTTAGCTATCTTTGAAATATAAATAAAAGAGAGACAGCTGTCTCTCAAAGGGAGGAGGCTGGACGCACTTTTCAGAAGCAGAAATGGAGTATGCCTTTCAGCTTTCTAATGAGCACAGGAGAAGTTAGAACCAAACGCTTTCCACGGTTCTTTATCTGCTGGCAAGATACTCCTGACAATTGGAGAGACTTCTCACCCTAAGTGTTTAAAACAATCACACATGTGAGTTTTTAATTTAAAATGAGAAAAATATTAATTTCATAAATATTCTACTGGTTTTGTTTTTGTGCTAAAGTTTCAGAGAATATGACCCAGTTACTATTTTCAAGAACACACAGCCCCTGAGGGAGGAGGCGATGAAAGCCCTGGGAAGCACCGACAGGCCGTGCGGGCTCTCGGGGGACAGGGGACGCAATGTTCCCAAGCTGCTGGCGGCCCACCAAGGCGGCCAGGAGGGCTGATGTTTGGGCTGGGAGGAAGGAAGATGGCATTCCCCAGAGTGAGGGCACAGAGCCACACTGGAGTGCCTGTGGGAACGGGGAAGGAGGGTGGAGATTAGGAGGGAGATGTGTGATTTTTATTTCTAGGTCAGTGTTTCACAACCATGTTCTAATACCCCAGAGTGGTGCAGGTCCATAGGCGATGGGACCGGGGCCAGCCTATGCACAGGGAATCACATGAGACCCCAGAACAAACAAGTTGTACTTACAAAAGTCTCTCCCACAACTCAGCAGAATCCAGCAGACAGGAAGTGCGGCCACTGCATTCCTGAACTCCAGGAACATCGTTCTCTCCATAAACGAGTTGGGTGTGCTGGTTTTGTAGAATGCAATGCAGATGTCACACCAAGAAACTGTGGGTACTTGGTGTGTGTGGGGTAAACAGGGGCCATGCTTGCAGGCCAGTGGCTGTCAGGATGTCCCCAGACCAGCAACCGGGCATCACCAAGGGACGGTTAGAAGTGCACAGTCTCAGCCAACCTGGACCCACAGAGTCAGAAGCCCTGGCTGGGATCCTGCAGGCTGAGTTCCAGCAAGTCCACTGGGGCCTGAAGGATGTGCTCAGCTTTGGGTGCCTCTGCTACCCCAAGTGTCTCCAGGCTCACGTGTCCCAAGAATCATGTGGAGTGCTAGAAACAAGTCTGCCAAGGCAGCATCACCGGTGGTGGTTGCAAATGCTTCTGTTTCACCTCAAGTATCCCCTCGTTAGGCAGGAGGCCGTGAGCAGGGAACACCTAGGAATCAGCGGGAGGGGTTTCCCATTACCACGCATGGGCCTCTTACTGGCAGCGGAGGTGCAGACAGACATGAGAGCCCCACCAGGACCCACTCACAGCTCTCTTCCATGGCTGGCTGCGTAGCCTGGTGCCAGGGGGTTACCTGCTGAGGCCTTGGTTTTCTCTTCTGTACAGTGGGCACAATTAGCAACTTCCTCCAGGGTTTGTATGCAAAGAAACATGATCATCACCATCATGTCAGTGCCTTGGTAACCCCAGTGTGTGACCACATGGGTCAGATGCATCAATCCACCGTCACTCCCACTTCCCTCACTGCAGCTTCTGTGACTACAAGCCTGCTGGCTTGCTGCTGCCACTAACAGTAGCACTGCTCCTCCTTGGCCACCACTGCTAATCCTACCACCGTGGCCAGGTCCGCTCATGCTGGACTGTCACTGCTGATGCCACGGCCCCTGCTAATGCTGCCGTGAATGCTGCTGCCACCAGTGCTGTTACTACTGGTGTTACTCTGAGTGTTACTACTAGTATCCTGCTCTGCTGCTCCTGCTACTGCCAATGCTCAGAGAACTGCTAACCCTGCTACTGACCCTACTGCTGCCAAAACTATATCTAGAACTGGTAATGCCACTGCCACTGCTGCCCTCCTAATGTGATTGCTGCCACTGCCACTGCTGACCTCCTAATGTGACTGCTGCCACTGCCGCGACTGGCACCATCACTGACATGACTGCTAATGCGACAGCTGCTGCTGGCACTGTCACCAGCACTGTTGTCACTGCTGCTGCTGATGCTGCTGTTGCCACTACTGCCATGACCACAGCTAGAGCTGCTGCTGCGTCTGGGGCTGCTGCTCACGGTATGACTCTTCACTGACGAGTGGCAGTGTGTTTCTGCAGAAGGAGAAAATACAGCTGCAGAGAGAGACGGGCAGGGACAGAACTGGGGTCAAGGAGGCAGGAAGAAACGGAGAGGCCTCCTTTCTACAACATGTTTGTCGGGAAACAACCAACAGACTTTTGAGGCAGAAATAATAAACAGCCCATCCGTCGGGAGATGAGCTTAGCAGGCACTGCTTCTCCAGGAGTGAGGGTCTTCTGTTTCCTTTCCCATCCCCCCCGTCCTCCCTGCTGGCTTAAAGGCTCCCGTCACCCTCAGTGAGAGCCAGCGAGGTGAGAGCCTCAGCTTGGATTTGGTTTGATGACTGAACTCTATGCACAGATTTTATTTGAGAGTTAATTTTGTGACCCGATGTTGAGTTCTTGTCAGCCGAGAGTAATCTATTGTGCTTCCTGTTGGCCTGCGGTAAGAGTTGACTAAACGTTAGGTGAGACGCAGCAAATGGAAGCAGGCATCCTTTTCCCAAGGTTACATTTTGAATCTGAAGGGAATAATTATTTCATACCTATAAGCGCCTCATAAAATTCAGAACATGGAATTATGTTGTATTTTGCAAAACTTTCTATGTGGATCTAAATAATAAAAATGGATCTGTTTTCCTAAAATGAAACAGGAAAAGAGTGAGGAACTCCTGACCAAGATGCTACCTACTCTGCAGGCCTTTCTGCTGAACTATTTTTGGTGTAATGATAACATATATTGATTAAAATTTACAATTTTTAAGAGGAAAAAATCATTGCAGCTTCTTCATTCAAACCAAACTGTTATTATTTGTCTTGTATTTCACTTTATAGGTTTATATCTTATAGTCACATTATGTATTGTTTTCTATCTTATTACATTGCAGCATTTAAACAAAGTTCCGCTTTGTCACTGAATTGTTGAAATTATTATCTTGGCGGGTCCTAGTGGCCTACTTTACTATGCACTGGACTTTGCTGAACAATTTTCTTGGTTTGGATCATTTCCAAATGTTTCTTTCTATACATACTGTGGTTGAGATCTGTGTACTGTTGCTTTCCTGTGATCACCTTTTCTCCATGCCTGAGTATTTATATAGAGCACATTCATAGAAATTGAAGTTTGGCACAATGACCACAGGCTATTTGGTATATAAAAAAAAAAAATGAGTTATGTTCCTATGTGATCTTTCTGGTTACAAAAACAGCATGAAACTTCTAAATAAAGACCAAAACAACACTGAAATAAATGTCAGCTATACATTCATTTAAGAAAGATAAAATTGAAGCAAGGGAGATGATTATTTATCCAACTATTCTAGTTCAGGGTCACAGATGGTACGAGCCTGTCCCAGCTGCTCAGGGAGCAAACTGTGAGCCAGGCCTGGACAGGACATCACTCCATCACAGGGCACACTCACCCACTGGTGCACACACACTCTCACACTAGAATCATGTAGACATGCCAGCATATCTAAAGGGCACAGCTACGGGATGAGGGAGGAAACCAGAGGGCCTGGAGGATGTCCATGCAAACATGGGGAGAATATGCAAGCCCCACACGGCCTCAGCCCATAAAAATTTTTTTTTTTGTCATGAACATTGTAACAAAATGATGTTGAACAAAGCAATGTTATTTGAGGATCTAACATATGTGTAAGTGGCAACTGAAGGATGTATGACAATTAGCCTGACAAGAAGAAGAGAGTATTATTCCACACAGAGAAAAAGGCAGGCATGATGGGTGGAGATGGAGGTGAGAAAACCCCTGGGCAGTTTGGGAAAGGGTACGGTGTTTCACCTCAGTACCCCAGAGAGAGGTAGAAGCAGGAAGGCCAGGAGGAAAATCTGCAATGCAATATTGTCCCAAGGTAGCACCAGCACCCTCCCCCCAACTCTGTGGTCAGCACTAAACACACAATTGCTGAGCACATTCCATAGGAAATGGAGACTCCTGAGTGGTTGGGCTTGATGGAGTAGGTAGCAAAACCAGAAAGGCCAGGATGTACATTTTATATTAATGGTCCACCCTTATTATTCTTGAATTCCATATTTGAGATTTGCATACTCACTAAAATGTATTTGTAACTCCAAAATAAACATTCCCAGAGTTTTGTGGTCATTTGCAGGCATAGGCAGAGCAGTGAAAAGTTGAAGTTACCAGCACAAGTGTCCCTTCTGAGCTGAGTGAGCTCATGCTCTGGCTCCCTGTTTCAGCTGATACTGTAAACAAAGGCCCTTTTCCAGGTATAGTAAGTTTAGTGTCCTTTGTATTTTCATTTTTTTTTTTTTTTGGTGATTTTTGCTATTTAAAGTGGCCCTTAGCACAGCATTTAAGTGCTGTCTGGGTTCTCTCCATATCAGAGGCCGTGATGTGCTGTATGGAGGAAATACTATTGTATGAGGCTCTTTCAAGCATGAATTGAGGCACTGTCAGCCCTAAGTTCAATGCTAATTAACCACTAATAGACATTAAACAAAAATGCATATAAAACAAGGTTATGTATTAGTTTATGAAAATATTGTGAGAAGTTTATAGGAACTCAAGCTTGTATTTCCCCTGGGAGCAATGGCTTGTATTGCCTAATTCATTGTTTGCAGTAGCTTTGTGGAATACAACGGCTGTGAGCAATACAAACCCACTGCATCTTAATCTCTATGTTGGAATATGGGTGTCTCCATAGTTTGGGGGTTAATGCAACTGAGTTAACCCTCAGAACTCTTTATATATTTTTTAAGCTTTTTCATGTCAATATTATTATTTATTTAATATAACATTAGGCTTTCTTTCTGATAAATACAACATATTTATATCTCAAACACTGAAATTCAATTTTCTCATTTTCTTCCTTTATTCTGATTCCTTTCATTCCATTTGCAGAATTCTCATGTCATTTAAATCAATCTATTACTATTTTGTGTCAACTACGTCTCCCTTATTTACACGAAAGTGAATCATTGTATTAGTCAGAATGAGCTAAGTTTTGCTGCAAGAACCAACAAGTCCCAAATCTCAGTGGGTTGGAACAACAAAGGTTTATCTTTGTTCTTATGTTGCATGTCCATGCCAGGTTAGCTTGGGGTTTTACTCCATGTCACATTTACCCAAAGAAATGAGCAGTGAAGGCCCCACTGTTCGGCATGTTACTGATTGATATGGTGGTGGAAGAGAACATAACAGAATCACACACACATGGTCTTTCAAATATTTCTAGTGACAGTGATAAATATGTTTGCCTCTCACATTTCCCCTACTAAAGCCAGACACGAGGTCACAAGCTTGAGTAACTTCAAGGAAGTAAAAGACTCCAATCTGACCATGTGTCTGGAAGAGAAATTGCAGCACCAATGACAGCCATACTCTGTCATTCATTCTTTGTACACGCAGAGCACCTTCCCCTTCTCCCCAAGATAAACAACCCCAAGTACCATCCATAAAGCATAGTGTGCAAAGGCTAGGATTGCTGGGAGAAAACGAGGGGTAACACAAGAGTTAAAAATGTGAATCCCCTGCTTTCTCACCACACACTCAATACATGCTGGTGGAACGGGATTGCAATACCCTCACCACATATTCCCAGCCTCCTATACCAAAGGAAGAACGGAAGCTGTGGAAAGATATCCTGGGATGGATCAAATTGTATTTTCCTAGGCATACATTTTGAGACCTGATACTCAGGAACCAGTGACCAGATATAATTAAAGAGGAGACCATACTGACCCCTAATCCCACTGGACTAGTGTACTAATTATACGGCTTGTCTGGGTGCAGATAGGCACATGGGGAAAATAGCAAATGATGATAAAGAAAGAGATTGCCTCATACCATAGAATTCTAAGAATGCCAAAGATTTCCAGAAAACCAGCAGAGCCTGTGGAAGAGGCCTGCGACTGATCCTCTTTCACCGTCATCAGATGGAACCAACTCTGCTAACAACTTGGTCTTGTGCTTCTTGTCTTTAGAACTGTGAAATAATAACTTCCTGTTGTACAAGCCCAGTTTGGGGAGCTCTTCAGGGACAGCCTAGCAAACTGCTGCAGGCACCATTTTCTGCGTGAGTTAGGGTAGACAATATGCTGCTACCATTGTTAACACCCTCTACATCGCTCAGTGGGTCAAAAAGCACAGGTGCGTTGTTTCTCACTCTTACCACATGTCAGTCATGGGCACGTCCAGTGCTCTGCTCTGTGTTATCTTGGCTCAGAGACCTGGGCTGCCAAGTCCTCACCAACTGTAGCATTTCTGGTATCTGGAGTAAAAGAAAGAACATGGCAAATTGTTCACCAGCCACAAAAGTTTTCTGCGTAGTGGGAAGCACATTCCTTCTGTTCCCATCTAATTGGCCTAAGCAGGTCATGTGCCAAGGTTGAAGGGTTGGGTAGAGAATAGAGAGTAGATGTGTTGTTCAATAGCACGGAAGGCTCACAAAGAAACTGTGCTTCTGTCTAGTCTCTTTCCTTGCCTCCATTTGACTATAGACATGCTGGATAAGAAGGACGTTATCTCTAGATTTCTTTTTTATTAAAATTCTTTTGAAAACTGTGAGGGTGATTCTTGGCTAATTCGATTCCAGTGCAAATGCCTTTCATTCAATTGGTAGACACGTCCCAAAGTGCCACTGTGTGTCAAGGACTGTACTGTGTATAGTTACATGACAGTCAGACAAGTGCAAATGTCCGTCCCAAATTTTGTAGAGGTAGAAAGTTTGACTCAGGAAGCTTCAGTAACTTGTCATACTTTAGAGTTAAAATTCAAGCTCAGATATTTAGCCTTTTAATCTGGTGCTTTTTAGACTCTACTTTTGAGTAGGTAAAGACCTTCTCATAAACTAGATAAATTAATCATTCAGTAAATGGTTTGTTTGTAAGTGTTGGCCTCTCTCCATAAATCACTTGTAGTTTCACTTTTGTATCTATCATTCATTCTTGAAGACAAAGATGAACATAATGGTTATCCTCAGAGACACTGCTGTTCTTCCATAATGAACTTCTCTAAATAAATTTGTTAGTTACTTTATTTTTAAATATTTTGTTTTATGGTCCAGGATTTAAGCCATCAAAGAATTTATACCATCGTTTATCAATCCAGTGTTCCCTTTAGAGTGCGCCTGGCTGTTCAACAATTTTAAACCAACTACCAAGAAAAAAAAATCCTCTTAAATTGAGGAGATTAACTGAATGTCATAGTTGTTTTCTATTTTGAAATCAGAAAGCTCTGAGGTTATGTAAGTACTTAATGATTTCTTCAAATCATGATTGAGAATTTTTTCAATTTTTTTCTCTGATGCTAAAATCATGTTCTAATTAAAGGCTCTCCATCATTAAAATTCATTATCATAAATATTTACGTTATTAAGGTAGCCTTGCAATCATGCTGTAATAAATTATATGTTTGATTAATATTCAGCCAGCACAGAGCCAACCTTCCCCCTCACTTATAAAATCTTAAAGAGACCTCATATTTCTTCTTGTTTCAATGGCAACAGTGGATCTCAAGAGGCCTAATGGAGTGTGCTGTCCTCCATATCCTTGAGCTCTTTAGGGAAACTTCTGAATCTTATGTACATACTGTATTTACCATAGTAGAAAAGTACCTACTTTCTATCAATATCCATAAGATAAAGCAGGGCGATATGTGGATTGACAGATTGGCAAATGATCAGAGCCTAGCAGCGCTCTCAGGAGCAGTAAGGTCTGCTAAACATCCAGAGCACCAAAGAAGGCAAATGTTTCCTGGACTATGCCAGACATTCACCTTGCATGTATGTAAGGCAGTGGGATCCCAGAGCTGGGCACTTTAACTCGAACTACAACACGACAATTAATGGTTACCCAGTAACAGATACTGAGATGGGGGATAACTTTGACAGCCTCCTGGGACAGCACATGGCAAGGGCACCTGAATTAACACCAATAATTTTTTGTCTTGCTTGTTAAATCCCTTTTCATTTACAGGAGAAAAGCTAATAGCTGAAAGTCATGTGAACACATCACAGTGCAGAAACTCCTAAGTTACAAAATTATGTGTGTTATTATACTTATTTTATGAGGCCCAGTATTTAAAAAAAATCAGAAATCAAAGAAAAATAAGAGGAACAACTGAGGGACAAGGGCTTTTTCTCCCCCTGAGAGTAAAACCATAGATGATGTCATCTATTGGATGCATTGGGATGGATTTTCCATTCCAAAATTAGATCATATAAATGAAAACCATTTCTTTCAGCGTTTAAAGAGCTGAGGCTGCAGCAGAATCACTCATCTAATGTGGCTTTCCAAACGTGTGAACGTTCCAAGTGCTTTTGTCTCAGCGAGTCATCCTTGAATCATGAGGATTTTTACAGGGTGTGACTACGTGGGTCTTGGACGGTTGTTCTGCCTTTTTACCATTTTACGTTTTAACACTTCCTGGTGGAGCCATGGGCAGCCTGAGCTGCAGAGTAACCTGGTTTCTGGTCAGCTGCAGCAATTGTGCTACAGTCAGGCTGTTTGGGTCACACAGACCCAGCCACATGATGTATGTAATGGGTCCATCACAAAAATCCCCCAACACATCAATAAAATAGTTTCCTGGAATAAATGTTCACTAACTCAATTCACTGCATTTTCTTCAGTTTTCTAATCAAGTCATAGTCATCTAAAATTAGATTTAAGTGTCTCTTTAGTACTAGAATTAGGTCCAAACTTCTGGGTATGCATTATAATCCCTCAAAAATCTTGCCGCTATTTCTTGTCTTTATTTCTACTTCTGAAAATCAGACGTCCTGTGTTCCAGGGAGAGAGAGCTCTAGATTCTCATTACGTGGACTGGATCTAATCTGAGTTGCTTTTGTTACTGTCCACTCTTCATTTGCTCCTTTTGTTCCTTCATGCACTTACTTAAACCTTTTGTGCTCTACTATTTGACTAATACTGTGTGTCAAAGTAAGAATCCAGGTATGTGTGTAAATGAGAAATGGTCTTGATGATGTTGAACTGGGGAAAGATTAATGACAAAGACTTCAGCGGCCATCACAGCAACAACGAAAATTAACAATTGGGACTTAATTAAGCTGAAAAGGTTCTGCACAGCTAAGGAACAGCAAGTAAAGCAAAAAGACGACCTTCTGAATGGGAAAGGATATTTGCAGGGTATCAATCTGAGAAAGGGTTAATAACTAAAATTTACAGAGAACTCAAATTAACAAGCAGAAAAAAGAGTAAACAATCCCACCTTCCTCTGGCCAAGAGCACTGAATTCTTTTTTTTGTTTTTAATTAAATCATAGCAGTGTACATTAATACTATCATGGGGTACAGTGTACTGTTTCTATATACAATTTGAAATACTTTCATCCAACTGGTTAACATGGCCTTCATGTCTTTTTCTTATATTGTGTTAAGACATTTATAGTCTACATTTAGAGAGATTCACATGTGCCCTTATAAGTAGAACAGGCGTGTAGTAGGACCCTGAGCTGCTATTGCAAGGGGACTCGTCCAGTGAATTACTTCAGTGCAGTCTCAGGAACACTGTGATTGCTGTAAATGGCTGACTCTGTTAAGGTCCAGAGCAGAATCCTAGAACAGTTGATATGGACCAGTGGCTGACCTGCTGGGCTTCCTGTCATATGCACCTGTTTGGGGTGATGCAGGTTAACACGAGTCCCTCTTTCTCTTATTTTCCTTGCTGTGGCTCCCTGTGATTTTTCTTACTTTAATCTCTGACGAGGACTGTGGCAGAACTCAACCTTCTGTTCACTAGTCATGCAAAGGTTTAACTTCTCATCATTCCGTCTTGAGGACTTGGGATAAACTCCCTCATGAAAGGGTCAAAAAAATGCCCCAATATGTCCAATCCAAGACCGTAGGTTAGAGCCTACTGTTAGAACTTCCTAGTTGTGCTGTTTTGAGAACTTCTGGCAAATTCCTCATCACCCTCCCCCTGCATCCCACCTGTTCCCCTGTGATTAGCACATGTTGCAAGTAGATTAAATCCACAACAAAAGAATCCTTCTGCACGTTTTTTGAGGGTATGCAGCATACCTATGCCTGCAAATAATCCTCCATATCCTGTACCTCCCCCTCAAGTTACAGCAAACACATTAATTCCATCAAGGGAAAAAATTGAATAATATCAGAGATACTTAATATTTGCTGGTAAATATGGTAATCGTCCCATCCCTGTGTGTCAGCAGGCTTTCCGATCCTGAAATTCGTCATGCTGTTTGTCAAAACAAACTCTTGTAATCCTCAGTAAATTCTCAGAACTTTTAAAATATTTTCCTGTAACAGTTTGCCACTCTATATAATGATTCCAGATGGGCACTTCTCCTCCTGGGAGGAGTTCTATGTTCCATTGTTTAGAATCTGCTGCTTGATTTAGACATATTGGCCCCTGTCTGCTTTCCCTAACTCTGCTTCCTTCACGGTTACACGCAACATTACACGCACAGTTTACACTCCATTCATCCACTTACTGCCTCTGTGAGTGATATCACAGTTTTTTTCTTTTTTTTTTTTAACTGTTCTTTGTTTGTTTGTTTTTTTAATTAAATCACAGCTGTGTACAATAATGTATTTATGGGGTACAATGTTCTGGTTTTATATACACTTTAAACTACAACAAACTCGTTAACATAGCCTTTACCACACTTTCTTAATTATTATGTTAAGACATTTATACTCTACACTTAGTAGATTTGACATATACCCTTGTAAAATGCACCATAGGTGTGGTTAGACTAATTACCCTCCCTCCCTGCACCCATTCTCTACCCTCCCCTTCTTTCCCCTCCCCTACAACTCTTCTTGGGCTGTACTTGGGCTATAGCTTTCATATGGAAGTATGGGTGATTATGTATTGGTTTCATATAGAGTTGAGTACATATGATACTTTTTCTTCCATTCTTGAGATACTTTACTAAGAACAATATGTTCCAGCTCCATCCATGTAAACATAAAACAGGTAGTCCTTACCTTTTTTTAAGGCTCCATAATATTCCATGGTATACATATAGCACAACTTATTAATCCATTCATGGGTAAATGGGCACTTGGGCTTCTTCCATGACTTAGCAATTATGAATTGGGCTACAATAAATATTCTAGTGCAAAAATCTTTGTTATAAAGTAAGTTTTGGTCTTCTGGATATATAGTAGAGGAACTGCAGGATGGAATGGCAGGTTTATGTTTAGATCTCTAAGGGGTCTCCAAATTTCTTTCCACCTGATCAAACTAAAAAGCTTCTGCACAGCTGAGAACACAGTAAGTAAAGCAATTAACTATTCTTCTTAGACACACCAAGCTATATGGTTTGTCTCAGACCCCACTACTCCCTATGAACTCCCAATCCAAACTATTGATTCATTAGCAATTCTTATTTGGCATCTGGATGATCTAGACTCTGTAACTTTGATATAAAGGGTATAAACTGAGCAACTCATAAACATAATTATTGTTATTTAAATAACAAACATTTTCTTAATGCTCTGGTGGGCCAAAGTGTGGATGGCAGGACAGCAAATAGAAAGGAATTAATATGTACTCAGTCAGCATTTCAATTGGCTTTGTGTGATTGAGCACCACTTTAGAAGCTGAGGATACAATCCCCATTCTAGGAGAGAGGCAAGAGTTTAATGTTCTGTGCAAATTTTAAAACAAATTGTAGAATATGTGCTCTATATGATGTGAGCTAGATGTTTTGTTTTTTTTTTACTTGTAAATTTATTTTATTTTATTTATTTTTTTTAATTTTATTGAATGGTAACTATGTACATTAATGCACTTCTGGGGTACAGTGTGGGGTTTTCACATGCAATCCGAAATACTTCCATCAAACTGATCAACACAGCCTTCATGAATGACATGAAAATGTTCTCAG
>CAUYQV010116848.1:0-23532 GCA_963574575.1 Galagoides demidoff
CCCTCCCTAGAATATAAATGTCTTAACACAATAACTAAGATAATGACATGAAGGCTAAGTTAACCAGTTTGATGAAAATATTTCAAATTGTATATGAAAACACAACACTGTACCCCATGATTGCATTAATGTACACAGCTATGATTTATTTAAAAAAAAAAGTAAAGGAAATGAAATATCTTTAAAGAAAAAGATACATATACGAAAACTTTATATTGATATCTATAAAATATTAACTCAGGGTTAAAACCAAAAAAGGTAAAAAAAAAAAAAATCCAACATCAAAATGAATATAAAATGAAGTCTTACCAAACAGGGTTGATTTTTAAGAGAGAAATTCATAAACACAAAAATAAAAGAGTCATGATTTAATGATAAAGGTTATAGACCTAGTAGATTAAAGTGATATATGGATCAAAATAGTGGATTGTAGGTTTCTTTCTTTTTTTTTTTTTAAGAGACAGAGTCTCACTCTGTTGCCCTTGGTAGAGTCCTATGACATCACAGCTCACAGCAACCTCCAGCTCTTGGGCCCAGGCGATTCTCTTGCCCCAGCCTCCCAAGTAGCTGGACTAAAGGCCCCCACCACAATGCCCAGCTATTTTTTTTTTGTTGTTGTTGTTGTTGCAATTTGGCCAGGGTCAGGTTCAAACCTGCTACCCTCGGTATATGGAGCTGGTGCCCTACTCACTGAACCATAGGCACCACCCATGATTGTAGTTTTCTTGTAGATGTTATTTATACACCTTAAGAAGCTTCATTCAATTTCCAGTTTGCTGAAATATTTTATGATAATTGGGAGTCAAATTTTGTCAAATGTTTTTTCTGCAGGTATTGAGATGATGGTATAAAGATTTCCTTTAATTACATTAATGTGATGAATTACAGTTATTTATTTTTGAATGTTGAACTCACTTTGCATTCCTGAAATAAACTACAGTTGGTCATATTGTGTCTGTGTTAGCTGTGAGCACCCGGTCCCTGCAGGAATGAAAACAGCTGGGACAGGGATGGAAGGTACAAGTCTGTAAGAGGTGGGGTTCCCAACATTCCAGGGAGAGCCCCAGTAACCTCTGTTGTGGCCTTTTATTGAAGCATTATACAACAGGTGTGAGGGACTCAGGCACAAGGATTACATGCTTAATGATCACTAAGTGCTCTTTCTCCATAGACTCAACTCCCACTCTGTTGCACCACAAAAGTCCAAAGTTCAATACCTTCTTGCTAAGAGGGACCAATCTTATCTCATTAATGCATGCAGTTGCTTGAGGGCTTGTCTCTGGGTTGCAAAACATCTTCATCCTAGCTAGGACATTGTCTTGCTCCTGGCACCTCCGGGGGCCGCGTCTATAAGCCTGGTGCTCCATCTCCTACAATGCTGCATTATCCATTTTATATATGCTTGAAGTTAACATGCTAATTTTTATTGAGATAGTTGTATTAGATTTGTACCAGTTTCACAAAGTATGTTGGTAAGCATTCAAATTTTTGTAAGAGTTTACATAAAACCAATATTATTTTCCTTAAATATTTTTCCTTTCTTATGTTATTCCCTTATTGTCCTTTCCATGTCTATAATGATATATCCTTTTAGTTCTTAATATTTATAATGTGTGTTTTATTTCTTTTGTTTATTGATTGTACTTACTAGGAATTTTATTTATCCTTTCAAAAAACAGCCTTAGTGAAATTCTTTTTTGCTATGTCATTGGTTTCTTATCTTAGCTATATTATGGCCTATGATCAACTTATTTCGCATTTAATTTGTTCTTCTTTTTACAGCTTATTAGAGTGGAAACTTAGAATTGTTGACTTTTAACTTTTACTCTTTACTATTATAGACATTTAAGTCATAGTTTTTTCCTCTATGAAGCAATTTGTAACCATCTTCCAAATTTTGTATTCTAGTTTTCTGGGTGATTTCTTATTTGCTCTACAAGTTAGTTAGAAATCCCAGGTTTACTATCCAAATATTTGGATGTTTGCTGTATATGGTATTGTTTTCCTTTTTACCAATTTATTTTATTTGTGATCAAGACATATATTCTGTAAAGTTTCAGTAACCAGAATTTTTTAGTTTAAATTTGTTTTCCCTCATGATGCATCTTCCATGTGTAGTTGAAAGGAGATGAATTCCATCACTGTTGGTTACAGTGTCCTACAAAAGTTGACTATGTCAGTTTTCTGTTAATCTTGTGAATTGTTTTTGTCTAATGGTTCCACACATTATAGAAAGATATCCAACTCATTGTGGATGCATCAATTTTCCCCTTTAAGTTGTTAGTTTTTACTTTGTATAGTTTGAAAATATGTTCCCAAATGCATTTAAAGTTAGAACTGCTGTTTTCCCATTGAATTAATGATTTAGTCCTTGTTAAATGACCCACTTCATCTGTGCTACTACTCCTTGTTTGAGTCAACATGATTTGGCAAACACACAACAACTTGCTTTCACTTACTACTTATGTGATTTGTTATTGCCCCATCTTTTACTTTTAACCTATCTGTGTCTTCATATTTATTATACATTTCCTGTAGATAGCCTGTAGTTAAATATTGCATTGCATTTTTATTCAGTCAGATAATATCTACCTTTTAATTGGAATGATTAGATCATTTATATTTTATGTAGTAATTGATATGGTTTAAGTTTATCATCTTGCTATTAGTTTACTACTGTCCCATCAGGTTTTTGTTTTTGTTTTATGTCTCTGTTCCTCTTCTTTAGCCTTCTAAATAATTAGATGTGAGGTTTTTGGTCTTCCATTTTATTTCTTCTTTTGGCCTTGTGGTTAGGCCTTTTTCTCATTATATTTTTTTTTTTAGAAGTGGCCCCATGGATTCTTAACTTGTCATTGTCTACTTAGACTTAATATTGTATACATCACATACATCAAACTTCTTGAAGTAAAATTACATTCCCTCATTCTATATAATAATCTTTTTATACACTGTACTTCTATATAAATTAAAAACCCCATTTTACAATCAGAATACAGTAGAACCTCCGCTGGTGGAGTTGACCACCTCCTTACACTGACCACCTCCTTAAGTTGACCTAATTTTCATAGAACAGATACATACCACATGTATGTATCCGTACAGCAGGCCTACCTCTTCATGTTCACCACCCGCTTATGTTGAGCAGTCTGTTACAGTCCCTGTGGTGATTAACTTACAGAGGTTCTACTGTATTGTATTTTAATTCTTATCTGTCCTTTTAAAGAAATTGACTGAATTTGTATATAAAAGTAGGTGACATCTAAGAAAACTTGATTTTTGTTCTAATATTCCTAGAAAAGATAGCACATTTAATTATCTCCAGAGTGAGCCATAGCAAGGGAGAGATTTTATATTGAAAGTAACTTTTAAAAGGTAAAGCAGCAGGCAGGAGGAGTGAATATCCATGGAGAAGAAGAGGATGAAGGCTGGTTTTGCTATTGCTTCCTTCATAATTTTAACTAGAACAGGACTTACCTTTACATTATTTTTCTTTGTTTTACCCGTATATATTTAATATCTTAATAGAAGATTTTGAAAACTATGTAAGAAATATAACAAGACAGTTTTGTGAGACAATACAAATTCTAAGATTTGTTGTCCTTTAAATAGAATTAATGATAATGCATAGTATTGCAATGTTCTGAAATACAAATAAATATATTGAAAGGCAAACACTTCATTTTGTTCTGCCTGAACTCCCTGTGGTTCACCTAATAGTGATACAACCTATCTTCATTTCTTGAGAAAACTACAGGCAGAAAAGCTTTAAAACTAAGCACTAATTGTTATATACTGTTGTTATGTATAATTCCAAACATTACCTTAGATTGTGATTATTTAGCAGTAACAGGGCCTCTGAGTGTGCAGACATTAGCACTTTGTATATCTATCCCTTTTATGTAAAGAACTATCTGGAAAAAGAATATCAGATCATTTTTCTACTAAACTAGTCTGAGCAGATATGCATGGAATATGGGCATCCCCAAATACCATTATTCCCTGCTACAGATATTTAAATAATGTTTCCCTACTTTGAAAAATCAATAGAAAGGAAAGATTACCTTTAGACTCCTTAATGGACAAGTAACAAGAGATGTAGAGTTTTCATAAGATTTCATAGACAGGGATTTTCAAATTTTGGTATGATCAGTATCTGCTGGGGAATTTATTTAGAATGTGTACAACTAGAACTCATTTCAGAGATTATGTTTCTGTAGATCTAATTTGAATAAGAACCAGGAATCAATATGTTCAAGCATCCCAGGAGATTCTGTTACATGTTGCAATGGGATCACATTTTCAGAAACACATCTTTGCTGATTTCTGAGTAAAGATGGTGGAATGAAGCCAGATCACGGGAGCCGTCTCAGTACTTAGTGAGAACAATAACGATGTTTTAAAGCAGTGGTTCTCAACCTTCCTAATGCCGCAAACCTTTAAAACAGTTCCCCATTTGTGGTGATCCCCAACCATAAAATTATTTTTGTTGCTGCTTCATAACTGTAACAAAACCACAGACATTAGCCCAAACCTACAGAGTGTCAGGATTACCAATATCACTGTCTTCTACCTGTACATCTTGTCCCATGGGAACATGTTCAGGGGCCATCGCACTCATGGACCTGTCACCCCCTGTGATAACAGTGCCTTCTTCTGGGTACATCCTGAAAGACCTGCCAGAGTCTGACAAGGAGTACTGTCTAAAATAACAATAAAAGGTACAGTATAGTAAATACATAAACCAGAAAATAGCAGTTTTATCATTATGAAGTTTTACGTGCTGTACATAATCGTGTGCTAGTTTTTTTGGGGCAGGGGCAGATTCTCACTTGGTCACCCTTGGTAGAGTGCTATGGCATCTTAGTTCACAGCAACCTCCAACACTTGGACTCAAGTGATTCTCTTGCCTCAGCCTCCTGAGTAGCTGAAACTACAGGCCCCCACCACATTGCCCAGTTGTTTTTTAGACATGGGGTCTCGCTTTGGCTCAGGCTGGCCTCAGGAAGCTGTGAGCTCAGGTAATCCACCTGTCTTGGTCTCCCAAGTGCTGGGATTACAGATGTGAGCCACTGCGCCCAGCTACATGTGCTAGACTTTTATATGGCTGGAAGCACAGTAGGTTTGTTTATACCAGCAACACAAACACACGTAGTGTGCTGCACTATGCTTTTAGGACAGCTACAGTTGTCACTAAATGATGGGGATTTTTCAGCTCCATTCTAATCTTACAGGGCCACTATCATATACTCAGTCGGTTGTTGACTAAAATGACTTTCTGCATCACATGACTATTTCCCACTGAAAAGAACAAACACTCCTTGACAAATGGACCAGCAAAGCACAAGATGAGTCTAGAGTATCTTGTTGTAACTGAAGGAAAAGACATTCTCAGGGAATTTGGGGGCCACAAACACACAAGGACACTCAATTTGGCCTAGAGTTCCAGTTGGCCAAAGCCAAAACAATCTGAGAATTAGGAAGAACAGTGTTCGTGATGAAGTGAATTAAACACATCAATGTATGTTGAAATGCATGAGACCCCAATGAAAGTAAATAAACACAAACTCTCTAGTTTACTCAGGAGGTTGTTAGGCCATCATTGGGCCTTTACCTTTATTAAATTAGTTAATAAAGGTAAAAATCAAGAATTTTTCCTGCCTTTCCTATGAAACTATGCAACAAGAGTTAAAGCATTTGTTTTATGAAGAAGAATTTCAATTGATAAATGTAGAAGAATGGGCAGATTAACATCTGCAAACCCAAGTAAAAATAATAGATCTCCATACACGTGGTCACAGCAGCTCACAGTACCAGTAGACGAGAGGCTGATGGTACAGATCTATAGAAGGCAGATCAGCCTATTAACACATGAACCCATTGAGCAACCTTGACATCACAAAGACCATGTTGTGCAATTATTGAAAGTTCGCCCTGCAAGACACTCTCTATGAGGTATTCTTGCAAAAAAAAAAAGAAGAAGAAAGAAAAAAGAAAAGAAAAGAAAATGCTGAAAATCTAGCAGTTTCAAAAAAGTGAAAAGGATAAAGGGACATAGACAATAATAGCACAGGGACAAATTAGCAAAATCCAGCTGTGAATAATTCCACAAACCAAATGACCTAGTTTTGTCAAATAATAAATTGAAGAAAATACAAAGTGCTACCAAATCCTTTGTTTTGTTGCCATGAGTTCCCTACATAGATTGACCAATCCTGTCGTCCTAAGACAGTCATTTTATTTATTTATTTATTTATTTATTTATTATTAATTGATTTCTGTGTACATTGATGCCAACATGGGGTATATTGTGCTGTTTCATATACAATTTAAAACATCTTCATCAAGCTGGTTAACATAACTTTCATATCATTTGGTTAATCATTGTATCAACACATTCACATTCTAGTTCTAGAAAAGTTCACTTGTACCCCAGCAACTCCATCTTTGCTGCCCTTTTACATGCGATATAAGTCGTAAATATGTTTCCATTTTTTTGTCTTTGACTTTGCTTAATATGCTTTGTTTGTTTTGCCTCACAGAAGTTTTGAATATCTATGTGTGGGTCAAATTAATCTTTTCATTTATGACTTGTGGATTTTGGCTCATAATGAGAAAGGCCTTTCTACCCTGTATAAGAATAGTTACCTATTTTAAATTGCACATGAACTTTATGGCCACCCTGTATAAGACTCACATTTTTCTTTGGTACTTTTTTGGTTTCGTTGATAACACTTTGGTTTATTTGAAATATTTCCTTGTATATAGCATGAGGTAGGAATACAATTTAATGTCTTTCCAAATGACTATGCAATTCTCCTTATATATAGTACATTTGTTGAAGGATATACTTTTCTTTTTCTATCTTATCTGTTACCTGTATTATATGCCAAATTTCTGCCTGTGAAATTTCTGGACTTTCTTTTCAGTACTATTTGTCTATCTCACCAGTACCACACTGTTTAAGTCGTAAGTCTTTTATAATATGTTTAAAATCCTTTAGGGCAAGTACTCCTTCAATTGCCCTTTTTCAGTTTTCCCATGTATTCTTGCTTATTTTTTTACGTGAACTTTTTTTTTTCACTTTGTTGCTCTTAGTAGAGTGCTGTGGCATCAACAGCTCACAGCAACCTCGAACTCTGGGGCTCAAGCAATTCTCTTGCCTCAGCCTCCCAAGTAGCTGGGACTACAGGCACCTCCCACAATGCCAAGCTATTTTTAGAGACAAGGTCTCACTCTTGCTCAGGCTGGTCTCGAACTGGTGAGCTCAGGCCATCCACCATCCTTGGCCTCCCAGAGTGCCAGGATTACAGGCATTAGTCGCCTGGCCTTTTTTCGTGAACATTAATATCTTCTAAAAAGCTGATATTTTTATTGGAGTAGTGTTAAATTTACAGATTAATTTTGGCATTTGTCTCTGAGTGCTAAGCCCTGAGGAGCCATACAGTGGCTCACTGGGGAGGGAAGTCTTAGATGCAAATATCATCCAGGCTGTTTTATCTGTTGTCTGACCGCATAAATTTTATTTGCTTTCTCAATTTTCTTATTTATGAGAGTAGAACTTTAATGTCTGCCCTGAAGGATCAAAGAAAATAAGAAGTGTAAAATGCCTTCTTCCGAGTAAATAGTCTTTCTTCCCACCTCCCACACCACCCCATTCTTGTCAGCTCACTACCCACTGAGGGAAGCCTCCAGGATCCTAGAGTGGGTTCCCAGGTGCCAAGGCTCGAGATTGCACAGAAGTTGACTTCTCTAGGTCTATATCGGCTTCAGTTACTTGGTCAGTTTAATCGCAGTTTTCCAGGTGAGTTCTTTCTTGACTTTCTCTAAGGTTTTGGGCCCAGGAGTGAACAGCTGTTACAGGACCAGGAATTGAAACCTATAGACTCTAACCAAAGATTATAGAGGAAGGAATTTTATTTGCCAGCAGGGAAAACTCATCAGTCCATCAGCCTTTAAAGGGATGAGCCCCCCTCCATCATCTCTGTCCCTGTCCTTTTATTGGACTCACAAGTAGATAAAGGAATTACCCCGTTAGTTCTCACTGGAGGTGTGAAATCATGTGCAGGATTTACAGAAGCGGAAGCAAGCAGCAAGCATTAGTTTCAAGGACCTAGGAAACTAGGGTTTACAAATTCCTAAGGACTGGGTTACCATGGGGAGAACCTCACAGGGGTACCTGAGAAACCTTTGGTTTTTTGGCATTAATTTTTCCAGGTATCCTCCCTCACAGCCACCTAGGAAGGGAGAAAACTACATGTTGCAGCAGGTTACCTCAGGCCTTCCCTTTTTGTCCCCTCATTCTTCTTCACCTCTTCCCTCTTCCACCCTCTCTCACACACTCCCCTTTTTCTTCCTTTGCTCTTCCCTCTGTCCCCTTCCTCTTCCCTGTCTTCTCCTTCTTTCTCTTCCCTGCTTTCTCCCTTCTCTTCCCTTCTCCCTCCCTCACCTGACCCTTCTGTACTGGTGGAGCTGTTGTCCAGAGACCTTTGGAAAGAAGATAGCTGGGGAAGGATGTGCTCTGCACCTGAGAACTTTGCCAGGCCCATATCTTGGGTCCAGCCCCTGGCAGTCTCTGAGACTTAGAAGATTCTTAAAGGAGTGATGCTGACTTACTTTTTTTTTTTTTTTTAACATGGCTGAATATCCATGGGCAAAGTGGAGGAATGAAGACCTTACTTTCTCTTGGCCCTAGATCCTTATCTCTCCTTTGCATTTGTTGTATTATTAGTTTGGGTTTTGGGATATTTTTTTTTGTCTTTTGTTTTTTTTAGTAGAATGTTGCCCGATTGAGATTTGACTGTTTCTCATTCTTACACTGAGATGATAGGTTTGGGGAGGAAGACCACAGAGATGAAGTGTCCTTTTTAATCATATCAAGTGTGCATACTGTTTGTTCACTTGACTTAACCACTGTGGAGACGTCAAACAACTTGTAACATGGAAAAAGGCAGAAAGATAATTAGTGTAATTTGAGTTTGGAGAAAATGTTTTATTAACTTTGGAGACAAAATTGGGTTTGTTCCCAGAGGATAAGAGAGTGGCAGCAATTCACCAAGTTCTCCACACAGTGGTCTGAATTATAAAGATGGAATGTGCTAGTGGGAATCCCTTTCTTTGCAGAGGTAAAGGGTTTACTCTGTCACAATTCTAGAGGAAACAAAGCATCCCTGTTGCTGAGATACTGTTTATCATAAAAGTAGCTGCAGCAGTAGCAGTGGCATAGCAGAGCTTTTTTTGTTCCTTTTTCTCTTCCAGCTCAAGTAGTATAGATTCCTCTGTGTGGTAAAAATATGCTAATGATGTTATTCTCATTTTTCCTAATTTAGTGTATTTCTGTTTCTTTTGTCTCCTCTATTCTCATATTCCTTCATCAGCTTTATCTGCAAAGTTCTTCAGGTTGGTTTTTTTCCTCCAATTTAATTAAATATGATTAAAAGTCTTTAGGAATGATATCTTTTTTTTTTTTTTTTTTTTTGGAGACAGTCTCACTTTGTCACCTTTGGTAGAGGGCTGTGGTGTCATAGTTCATAGCATCCTCAAACTCTTGGGCGCAAATGATCCTCTTACTTCAGCCTCCCGAGTAGCTGGGACTACAGGCACACCCATAACACCTGGCTATTTTGAGAAACGGGGTCTCACTTTTGCTCAGGCTAGTCTCAAACTCCTGAAACTAGGCAATCCACTCATCTTGGCCTCCAGAGTGCTAGGATTATAGGTTTGAGTGACCATGCCCAGCCCAGGAATGATATCATTTTTATATGATATATAAAAATCCCAGATTCTGCATTTTAGATACCTTCATAGGCAATAGATTTAAATAAACATTTAAGACAGGTGTTCATTTCAATAGTTTTTTGATATCACTGGATCATGGTATAGGCTGAATGAAAACATGATCTGGCTGCTGTACAATTTGGCATGTCCAAACATGTTTGACAGCCCTAATCAGTATCAGTTTGCTTTAGCAACAGGGAATAAAGTATATTTGAAAGATCTGTTTATTATTTCAGGAATCAAGCCATAGGTATCAACCAGATGTCAACTCTGAAGGGAAGATTTTTATAAAGATGGACTTACACCAGAAGGTCCCTGGCATATATAATGAGGATACTTTACTGATTCCTGAGTATGAAAAAGTCTCTTGGTATGGAGGACCAGTTAGAAAGGCAGGAGGGCAGGCCCACAGAAGAAAAATGGTATAAATGCAGTGAATGTGGGAAGAAGTTTTCCCAGAGCTCAGGCCTTGTTTGACATCAGAGAATCCATACTGGAGAGAAACCCTGTGAATGTGATCACTGTGGAAAAGCCTTTAGTGTGCGCTCAACCCTCACTGTGCATGAGAGAATCCACACTGGCGAGAAGCCCTATACTTGTCATGAGTGTAAGAAAGCCTTCAGTGTAAGGGCACACCTGGTTATACATCAGAGAATCCACAATGGAGAGAAACCCTATGAATGTAATGAGTATGGCAAAGCATTTAGTGTGAGCTCAGACCTGATCAAACATCAGAGAATCCATACGGGTGAAAAACTTTATGAGTGTGATGTGTGGAAAGGCTTTCAGTGTGAGCTCAGCCCTCATCAAACATCAGAGAATACACACAGGAGAAAAGTCATATGAATGTAAGGAGTGTGGGAATGCCTTCTATGTGAATTCAGCCCTTATTAATCACAAGAGGATTCACTCTGGAGAAAAGCTTTATGAGTGCGGAGAGTGTGGAAAAGCATTCAGCCAGATCTCAACCCTTATTCATCACCAGAGACTCCATACTGGAGAGAAACCATATGAGTGTGATGAGTGTGGGAAAGCTTTCCCTGGGAGCTCTAATCTTACTAACCACCAGAAAATACATGCCAAAGGAAAGTGTCATCGGTGATTTATGTGGTGAATATATCCCAGAGACCTTTTGTTATATCAGAAGATGAGTATGGTAAAAATTAATGTCTTATTTGACACTTCATCCTTTGGAATACTTTTTTTTTTTTTGAGACAGAGCCTCAAGCTATCCCCCTGGGTAGAGTACCGTGGCATCACAGCTCACAGCAACCTCCAACTCCTGGGCTTAAGCAATTCTCTTGCCTCAGCTTCCCAAGTAGCTGGGACCACAGGTGCCCACAACAAGGCCTGGCTATTTTTTGGTTGCAGCCATCGTTGTTTTGGCGGGCCTGGGCTGGATTCAAACCCACCACCCTAGGTGTATGTGGCTAGCACCTTAGCCACTTGAGCCACAGGCGCCGAGCCATCCTTTGGAATATTGAAAGAAGTGAGAAGTCACTGAAAAGTGACTCCCATCAGCATAATGAGTACATCTCACATCTGCTTCTGAGAATGCAGTTTTACCACTAATAAGGTAAAGCCATTTAAAAATCATATGTCATAGTTTATGCTGGCTTAGTAAAAGCAAACTAGAGTAATCCAAACATTTTTTTAAGACAGAGTCTCACTTTTATTTCTCTTTTGTCCAATTTTTTGTTTGTATTTTTGCTACTAGTATTATAGATGAAACGTTATGTTTTGATACTGGAAACATTGTTGGTTAGAGAGGGAGCACATATCTTCATTGAATCTGGAAATACTAACCTGTTGATAGATTTTTTTTTTTTGCCTTCAATATATCACTGTGCTCTCAAGACTGATTAAATGCTGTCCACCAGACTACAACCTAACTTCCTAACCCTAATTTCCAAACTCTATGTATACACATGTAAAATTTAGGAATGAAAATCTGGACTTTAAAATTATTTTGTTATTATTCTATCTTAATATGGATTTCTTGCTCCTGAATAACAAACCTGAAAGTTTTGGTCCCTGAAATTTAACTCGTATGAGGTTCAAGATGAATACCAAATTAACAGAATTAGTAGAAATTGCAGATTGCCTTCATGGTCCACATTTTAAACAGGTAGGAGGGAAAACTGGGAGTGAAATGGTGTTCTCTTCTCTGTGTTCTGTGTTGCAGAGGGATGCACGGTTTCCCTGAACTCCCGAAATACTTCAGCTGTGAGACACACTAGACTTCATGAAACTCTAATCCAAATTGTAGCTAGTAGGCTCTGAGGACACAGATACATGTGAAAAGCACATTATGAAGCCTCTGGTATTGGGGTAATGCCAACCACCCTGTCCCAAGTAATATATGTGAGGCCTGGATGGGGTATTGACTGCAGAGAAGGTCATGGTTCTGGAGATCAAATTGAGGAGATAGGATATCATTCAGAGAATAGGGCATGTTAGAAAAAGTAAAGCATGCACTGTACTTACAGACAGAAGTGAAGGGCCTCAGCAGAAGCCGAAGAAGTTCTCTTTCCTGTGTGGGGTTCAAGTGTGAATTCCTTTGCCCTGCTTTCTTCTTATCTTTGGCAGTTGAGAGAGGCTGTGGTTTCTCGATCTCCCCTGTCATACCATTTCTGTGCTGTTGTCTTAAATGTTTTTAGTGTTTACCTTTTTGACCCTAGCAATCTTGGTTTGATCCTAGTATGGAGGTTTGCAGACAGAGTCATCTGGGTGGAGAACACCCTTCTGGGATCAGCAATAAAGTGATGCTGTATCCTCCCCCAGATTACACAATGAAATACTAATAAGTAGTGAATGGTGAGTATTCTAAAGACTTTGAAGGAGCAGACATTCTGGAAAGAGAAATTTCTTTTACTGAATAATTTGTTTGGAGATCAGAATACATGTACTATAGTTATTCCTTTTGACCTGAAATTAAAATATTAATGATTCCTTTAGAAAGGGCCCTGTGCCGGGTGTGAGGATTATAAAAATAAGTGAAAAAGCACTGTAATCTCAAGTGTCTTACAGTTTATTTGACGACAAGGAGAGTTGATAGAAAGCAATGACTACAGTGATAAAGCCACTGGATTTAGAATATTTTCAGTACTTTGCACTGAACAAAATACAACAATAATTCATGAGACATTGGAAAGGCTTGTAAGGATGATTTAAGCTTGGAGAAGAATTAGTTCTTGATCCATGTGAGTGAAAAAGAATAAAGGAAGGTACAGTGGTAATAACATGTGAAAAGCATAGTGCATCTGGGCGAAGGGAAGGAAGTTTTAAAGGACCGATCATAGAATCCATACATGAAAGTAGTATACGGGGCCAGACCATGAAATTCTTTGTTTGCTGTACTAAAAAGTGTGAGACACAATCTCTAAGCTGGTGATTTTCAAACAGTTAGTCCAGTAAGATGTGTTTCACTCTACTTGGGGCAACAGAATGAGACTCTGTTTCCAAAAAAAAAAAATGCATTTTACATTGTAACCATCATTGGGAGAGACAGTCATCCTTCCACCTTTTGCACTCCTACCTGTCTTGCTGGGTGTGCCAGCACTGCAAGGCACCACAACTCTTTTAGGTTATTTCACAGCATTGTTTGTGCAGTTGGTATCCTTGAGAGATGAGATGTCTTGGACAAAGTGGGCTTACTTATTGTTTGTTTTGTGTTCTTTTGGAAAATTCCTATTCAGTTCTTACACGTGTTTTAGGAATTGTTTACATACCCTAGATATGAATCCTTTTCACAAGGGATACACATATTATCTCCAGGTGTATGGCTTGCCTTTTTATTCTCTTGCTGGTGATTTTGATGAATAGTAGTTTTTAATTCTAATATAGTCTCATATTTGTTTTTTTTTTCCTATTTTGTGTATATATCTTATTTTCTGTGCTTTTTAAAGAACATCTCTGCCTTGAGATCATGAAGGTAATCCCTATAATCTTAAAGAGTTCTCTAATTTGCTTTCACATTTACATCTGTAATTCATTTGAAATTGATTTTTGTTCATGAGTGAGATAGAGTCAAATTTCATTTTTTTTCATATGGTTATTCATTAGATCTTAACATCACTTATTGTCATTTCCTACTCTTCTACAGTGCCAGTTTCTCATAAATTAATTTTCCAAGTATGCATGAGTCTAAGTCTGGTTTCTCTATTTTGTTTCATTGCTTTATTTGATATTTCTGTATCAATACCAGATTTTCCTAATTATTGGTAATTGTGGAATGTTTTACTCCACTGGATACCACAACAATGTGCTTTACAACAAAGTAAAGTTGTAAGGAGCCAGACTCCAAGCCAGATTTCAATGAATGATTTTTCAGAACTGAAAGGGCAAAGCTTCCCTACCCATACCAGATTTGGAGCAAAGTCAATGCATTGTATTCTCTGAAAGGTGTTATAGCCAAAGACTCAAATCTCTCAGCTAACCATGCTCTGAGACATATCTGCTTTCCTAGTCCGGCATCCCCATTAGGAGGTCTCTTTATTAGAGGCCTCCACTAAGCAACTTTAAGCACCCTTATTGGGATTAGGAAACTTGAAAATACTTTGCCTTCTTCCTCTTCTCAGCCCCTAAGTCCATAAAACTGCTCCAGTCTTTTGTTTGGTGCACCCATGGTAGTGAGATGATCCTCATATCTTTACTGATTCATCTGACTCTTGCATGGCTCTTCCATGGGTAAGAATGGCACACTGCAAAAGCCAGTACTTTTTTCTGTTGAGCTTCTTGTTAATGCTATTGCTGATTAAAGGCTTGACTGATACTTTATCATTTTGGCCTGTTTTACCTGACTACTACAACATGTGGCAGCTCAGCTCTTTCTAGATCAGCTCAGTTTTTTTTTTTTGTTTTAGAGACAGAGTCTTACTTTTTTGCCCTTGGTAGAGTGCTGTGACATCACAGCTCACAGCAACCTCCAGCTCTTGGGCGTAGGCAATTCTCTTGCCTTGACCTCCTGAGTAGCTGGGACTACAGGCGCAACAACACCCAGCTATTTTTTTGTTGTTGTTACAGTTTGGTTGGGGCCAGGTTCGAACCCGCTACCCTCAGTATATGGGGCTGGCGAGTTTGAATCCAGCTGGGGCCTGCCAAACAACAATGACAACTACAACCAAAAAATAGCCAGGCATTGTGGCGGGCACCTGTAGTCCCAGCTACGTGGGAGGCTGAAGCAAGAGAATCGCTTAAGCCCAAGAGTTGGAGGTTGCTGTGAGCTGTGATGCCACAGCACTCTACCCAGGGCAACATAGTGAGACCCTGTCTTTAAAAAAATAATAATAGTAATAGAGGAATTTCTAAGGAAAGCCAGTTTGTTCCTCAGGGAAAAAAACTCGGGATGTTGTCAGTCACAGTTTGGGTGCTTAGCTGGTATTCCAAAGTTCTTTATCAAAAAGTATGAAAAGGACCACTTCAGCCAGGAAGATGTTTAGAATAATCTTGGTGGCTGCTCAGTTCATTAAAACATCTTAGGTTGGCCAGGCACGGTGACTCTTGCCTATAATCCCAGCACTCTGGGAGGCCAAGGCAGGCAGATTGCCTGAGCTCATGAGTTCAAGACCAGCCTAAGCTAGAGCATGACCCCCATCTCTAAACATAGCCAGGCATTGTGGCTGGTGCCTGTAGTCGCAGCTACTTGGGAAGCTGAGGCAAGAGAATCACTTTAGCCCAAGAGTTTGAGGTTGCTGTGACCTATGATGCCACAGCACTCTACCAGGGGCAACAAAGTGAGACTGTCTCAAAAAAAAAAAACTTAGGATGAGCTCTATTGATGTCTAATATCTAAACAAGTATACTTCTATTTCTTTTTCTTTCTTTTTTTTTTTTAGAGACAGAGTCTCACATTATTACCCTCGATAGAGTGCTGTGGCATCACAGCTCACAGCAACCTCCAACTCCTGGGCTTAGGCTATTCTCTTGCCTCAGCCTCCCAAGTAGCTGGGACTACAGGTGCCTCCAGAATGCCTGGCAATTTTTTTGTTGCAGTTTGGTTGGGGCTGGGTTTGAACCCGCCACCCTCAGTATATGGGGTCAGCACCCTACCCACTGAGCCACATACTTCTATTTCTATAACTCCTTTTCCCTTCTTCCACTTCCCATAGCACATTGTTTTATTCCTTAGGACATTTACCTTATATTTTGCTTCTTTATCTGTCTCTTTTATCCTGCTTATTTGACTATGAGTTCTTTGATTGCAGGGATTATTCCTCTTCATGGATGTTCTATAGCCCCTAGTATGGTGAATGTTGGAGACAAACTACAAGTCAGTTTGTCTAATTATGATCAGGAAGCTTTTTTTTTTTTTTTTTGACACAGAGCCTCAAGCTATCCCCCTGGGTAGAGTGCCATGGCATCACAGCTCATAGCAACCTCCAACTCCTGGGCTCAAGCGAGTCTCCTGCCTTAGCCTCTCAAGCAGCTGGGACCACAGGCGCCCGCCACAACGCCCGGCCATTTTTTTTTTGGTTGCAACCATCATTGTTGTTTGGCGGGCCCGGGCTGGGGATTCGAACCCGCCACTTTGGGTGTACGTGGCTGGCGCCCTAGCCGCTTGAGCCACAGGGGCCGAGCCAGGAAGCTTTTTATTATGTAACCAACAACTCCCCAAATCTCAGTGGCTTAAAATAACAAAGGTTTTTCTTATTTATCTTGCATTTTAGTTATGAATCAGTTGCAGTTCTATAACACATTCTTTCTACTCTGGGATTCAGATTAGAAGAGTAGTCCTACATTGAGTATGCTGCTTTTGTGGTAATAGAAAAAAAAAAAATTAGAGGACCACATGATGGCTTCTGCTCAGGAGAGCACATGTCACTTCCACTTATATTTCATTGGCCAAAATGAATAAAATGACCAAGCCTATTATCTATGGAGTTAGTAAAATAATCCTTACAGACAAGGCAGTGAGGCTCAGCGCCTATGGCTCAAGTTGCTAAGGCACTAGCCACATACACTTGAGCTGGTGGGTTCGAATTCAGCCCAGGCCCGCCAAACAATAATGATGGCTGCAACCAAAAAATGGCTGGGCATTGTGACGGGAGCCTGTAGTCCCAGCTACTTGGGAGATGGAAGCAGGAGAATCACTTGAGCCCAGGAGTTGGAGGTTGCTGTGAGCTGTGACGCTACAGCACTCTACCCAGGGAAACAGCTTGAGGCTCTGTCTCAAAAAAAAAGAAGGCAGTGAACAGTTAAGGACAATATTGAAATAGTGTATCTGCTCTGATAGCCAATATTTATGTCATGATGTCTATTCCAGGGCTTTTTCTGAATGCCTTTTATATATACACATATATTTTTTTCTCAATGAAAAGAATGCTGTGAGACATGTGCTACTACTGTGTGCCCATTTTACAGCTGAAGAAGTTGAGGAACAAAAATAATTAAATAACTTCACCAAGCTTATGCATCTAGAAATGGTAGTGCCAGGAATTGAAACCAGAAGTTTGACTGTACAACCTGTTTTTTTAACCACTGTACTGTATTATGGGGGGGGGGGCGGTCGTTGTTGTTGTTTGTTTGTTTTGAGACAGAGTCTCACTTTGTCACCCTCAGTAGAGTGTCATGGTGTCATAGCTCAGCAGTCTCAAACTCCTTCAGCCTCCCAAGCAGCTGAGACTACAGGCACCCACTACTATGCCTGGCTATTTTTAGAGACGGGGTCTTGCTCCAGCTTAGGCTGGTCTCAAACCTATGAGCTCAGGCATTCCACCTACCTCAGCTTCCCAGAGTGGTAGGATTACAGGCATGAGCCACCGCGCCTGGCCTATAATGAGCGTTTTATTTTTATTTATTTTATTTTTTGAGACACAGTCTCACTATGTCACCCTTGGTAGAGTGCCATGGTGTCACAGCTCACAACAACCTCCAACTCTTGGGCTTAAGTGATTCTCTTACCTCGGCCTCCCAAATAGCTGGGACTACAGGCACCCGTCACAATGCCTTGCTCTTTTTTGTTGTTGGTGTTGTCGGCGTTGTCCTTGCTTGAGCTGGCCCGGGCGGGGGTGTGGCTGACACCCTAACCACTGTGCTACAGGCACTGAGCCCTATTATGAGAGTTTTAATCTGAAGATTTATGTTCATCTACCACACTGGGCTTTGAGAGGCAGTATGTTGTGCTAGTGAAAACTCTGGAAGTGAGATTCAAGAGCCTTGAATCTTGGCTTGGCACCTATGGCTCAAGTGGCTAAGGTGCCAGCCACATACACCTAGGGTGGTGGATTCAAATCCAGCCTGGGTCTGCCAAAACAACAATGATGGCTACAACCAAAAAATAGCCAGGCGCTATGGTGGGCACCTGTGGTCCCAACTACTTGGGAGGCGGAGGCAGGAGACTCGCTTGAGCCCAGGAGTTGGAGGTTGCTCTCAGCTGTGATGCCACAGCACTCTACCCAGGGGGATAGTTTGAGGCTCTGTCTCAAAAAAAAAAAAAACCAGCCCTGGATCTTAACCTGTTCTTTATCTCTAATAATAATATTACATAAGCTAATGCCACTTAGCTGGGCACCAACTTCTACATCCTTAAAAATAAGGGAGACAGACCGAGATGCTCCCTGATAACCCCTTCCAGCTTTGCAGTTTTTATAATCTCTCCAAGTAAATAGTAAAATACCTTATTAATGTTGGTGTGATGATCTCTTTTTTCATCTGCTACTTTCTACATTATATGTTCTCACCAGATCATAATCTCCCCAGTATTGTCTTTCTGTTTACTTCTCAGGCTTTACATTCATGATAATACTACTATTACTAAGAGCTATAATTTATCAAAATTTACTTATGTTCCAGATAATTTTTCTGACTCTTTAGGTAAATTATTGAATTTGGAAGTACAGGTAACTATATTTATCAAGGAAGCACAAAAGTAGTGTTCTAAACATCTATTTTGAGAACATTAAAAAAGAATACAGGGATCAGCACCTGTGGCTCAGTGAGTAGGGCACCGGTCCCATACCAAGGGTGGCAGGTTCAAACCCAGCCCCAGCCAAGCTGCAACAAAAAAAATAGCCGGCGTTGTGGCAGGCGCCGCAGCTCTAGTCTCAGCTATTCAGGAGGCTGAGGCAAGAGAATGGCCTGAGCCCAAGAGCTGGAGGTTGCTGTGAGCTGTGACATCATAGAACTCTACTGAGGGCAACAAAATGGACAAAATGAGACTCTTGTCTCCAAAAAAAAAAAAAAAAGAAAGAAACAAGAAAATAAACCCAAAGAAAGCAGAAGGAAGAAGACATTAAAGGTTAGAGCAGAAATTGAAGAAAAAGTAAATATATATTCTTGCTTAGAGCTTTCACATAGAAAGAGCTGTGTTTTAGGTAGGTTCTCACTGCTAGCTATTCTCATATATGTTACATTTGAATTCTACCTGTCTGCCTCCAGGTAACAGATGCTAATTGCATCATCAACCAGTTCTTTCAGATGGTTTCTCCTGTCTTTAAACAAGGAGTCTATTCCAAAGCAGAGTTTTCCAGAAGTTCAAACAGCAGGTGATGTCTGGGGAACTATATACACACATTCCTCTGGGGCCCTACACTGAACAAGTCTATAGCGCTTCCGAATAGTTTACCCAAGTGAGGGTATTTGAAGAAGCACAAGACATTGCCTCAAGCTAAGGGGAATGTCAGTGATAAAGGAAGCTGAAATACCTAGGAGAATTTGCTGTGAGATTGAGTTCTGCCAACCCTCTGGGAATGAGAAGCCCTCCATTCACCTTGTACACAATATTCAACATTACCAACTATAATAAAATCAGCAGCATCTCAATATAAAACAAGGGCAAAAAGTCATTGATCCAAAAATATTCTTTCCTAACAAAAGAAACCCTGGCACACCAGCAGCCCTGACTTAAACACCAGCATGTTCAAACTGGAGAGAGAGCCCCTATAAGTATCCTCAGCCTGGAAAGACCTTCAGCATAAACCCAAGACCTGTTAAACAAAGAAGCCATCCTGGAGAACAGTCCCATGAGAGTAAAGAATATGGCAAAACCTTCAGATACTGTATCTTGTCAGACATAGGAGAACCCTTGTGGATATCTTCAATGTGGGTGGCATTCTTCATGAGCTCAAGTTTCTTATTAAACATAAGGAAATTCATTTTGGATAGGCAACCGTTTCCATGCAAGAGTGTAACAAAGCCTTGAAGTGCTGTAATAGCCTTATTAAGCATCAGAGAATCTGCACAGAAAAAACTCTACGGACATGAAGAGTATAATAAAGGGTTTATTGTTGTTCAACTTTGTACACTAGAGAGGACCACTACAAATGTATCATGGGAGGGAAGTCCTTTATTTGGAAGCTGGCACTTAATCATCAGAAAACCCATGTGAGAGAGAAAATCCATAAAGTAAAAAATTAGGGATGCTTTCATTAAAAGCTCAATTTTATATACCAGAAAATCCACAATGGAACAAAAGCCCATACCTCTGACCATTATGGGAAAGCTTACAGACTTAGTTCAATGCTTCCAGGGCAAAAAGATTCCATATGAGGAAAAGCTTTTTGAGTATAAATAATGTGGGAAAGCCTGTAGTAAAAGTCCAGATCTTGGGTGGGGCCTGTGGCTCAAAGAAGTAGGGTGTGGACCCCATATGCCAGCGATGGCAGGTTCAAATCCAGCCCCAGCCAAAAACTGCAAAAAAAGAAGTCCAGATCTTATCAACCATCAGAGTTCACAATGGCTCGAAGCCTTATGACTGGGACAGATGTGGGAAAACCTTTTGATAAACTAACTCATTCTTTACCAAACATCATAGCATAAAAACAAATCTCAATAATCAAAAAACATAGTAGAAGCTGGGCATGGTGGCTCATGCCTATCCCCACACTTAGGAGGCTGAGGCAGGTGGATTGCCTGAGCTCACAGGTTCAGGACTAGCCTGAGCAAGCATGAGACCCCCATCTCTAAAAATAGCTGGGTGTTGTGACAGATGCCTATAGTCCCAGTTGCTTCAGAGGCTGAGGCAAGAGAATTGCTTAAGCCCAGGAGTTTGAGGTTGCTGTGAGCTATACTCCCACAGCACTCTACTAAGCATATCAAAGTGAGACTCTGTCTCCAAAAAAAAAACAAAAAAAACCCCCAAAACCATGGTAGAGATATAAGACTTTTTCAACATTAAATGTCACCATTTAATAAAAAAAAATGCACATAATCACTTTAACTGACATTTTACAGAATTCAAAATCTTTTTATAAAATGACTTCATGGGCAGAGTTGAGGAATTAAGACAAATTTCTGTGACAGATCTTAATATTTAACTGTCTTTTTGACAGAGCTAGCTTTTCATTTTCTGTAGTGTAAGTAAAAATTAGGGGTAAGTATAACTGGTCACAGCATAAATAATCTAAACATTGGTTACATTTATTGGTTTTGTTTGGAATTTAGTTTTTCTAAGAATGATTTTTGACATTGATTCTTGGAACCCAGTAAGTATATCACTTCTTCCAGACTTATACTCTTTTACTTTTCATATTAGTCAACCCGGAAAATGCTACAAATAAATGTGTGCTTTGGCAAACCATTTCTTAAAATGTCTTATCTCTTTGTCTAATAAACAAAAAAAAAGATGTAGAAAAATAGGTGAGCTTTATGAATATGTAATATGCTGAACAACAGACTATCTGCCTTATTCACCTTTGTGTTCTGACATGCAGGATGATAACAGAGAAGGCCCTCAAAACGTGCTTGTTGAATGATTGCTCTAAGGCAGTGGTTCTCAACCTTCCTAATGCTGTGGCCCTTTAATACAGTTCATGTGGGATCGCGACCCACAGGTTGAGAACCGCTGCTTTAAGGGTTCTGTTTATGGTTTGCTATTAGTTCAGCCTACAGCGAGGGCTCTCACAGTTTACCACAGAATTCAGCCCTCTTCCCAGACCTGATCAATGAATGACTTCCAGGTGCTCAGTGTGGACTGATTATAAACTCAGTTCATGGCTCATTATGATCATTACTTTCATTTTTATACATTTTATTTTAATTTTTCCTCTTTACTCTCATCCCAATCCTATTTCCTTCTAATTCCCCCTACCCTTAAATACTTTATGAAATTGTTCTATGTTAATATGGTTCATTCTGTATCATTCTGCTTTTTGAGGTCTATTCATGTTAATATATGCAGGTTTAGTTTATTCCTTTAACTGGGATACAATGCTTATATATTCTACTAATGATGGTTATTTGGGCTTTTAATCATCCTTACTGTATAAATAGCCTTGCTCTATCACCTTTGGCATCTTTTCCTGGGAAACATACGCTGGAATGAAATTGCTGGTTCACAAGTATTTACAGTGTCAGTTTCACCAACATGTCATGGTTCCTGTTCCTTGTGACCTAAATCACCTTTTCTGCATGAGTTCCTTAAACCAGCCAAAGAGTAACTGCTAATGTATAGAATTCTGTACTTAACAAAAATTTTGTTTAAAAAAAAGTAGACTTTTTTCTTTAAAAAGGTAAGGACATTTGGGCAACATCTGTGGCTCAAAGGAGTAGGGCGCCAGTCCCATATGCTGGAGGTGGCAGGTTCAAACCCAGCCCTGGCCAAAAACTGCAAAAAAAAAACAGAAAAAAGGTAAGGACATTTTCTGATAAACAGAAAAAGAAATCATTGCTTATCCTTAAGAAGAAAACACTCAGGAATACTTTAGGCAAAAGCAAAATATTTACTTAGAGGGTAGGAGACCTCTAAATAATAAAGAAAAAAGATGTAAAGTATGTAAATAAGCCTATACAAATATTGTATCAAGCAAAAATTATAATGTAGAGCCTAAAATCTAAGGTATACAGAAAACAGAAGAATAATGGATTTAAATATTGCTAAGGTTCTTATATTATCTGGAAAGTTGTGAAATTATTAATATTAGAAAAGTCAATAATGCATATTGTAATCTCAAGTAATCATTACAAGAATAGCCAAAGATTATATACTTACCAAGCTAACTGGCAATGGGGAGAGGTAGTAAAATCAAAAGATAATTCCAAAGAAATTAATAAAGGATAGAGGAACATTAAACACGTAAGCCAGGTAGCTCATAGTAATTTATAGCATTATACTATTACATGTCCATGGGCTAAATTCTCCAATTAAAACATAATAGTTATTTTGGCTTTCTTTTTTTAGGAAAATCCTGCTCGTGAAAAGCACATCTAGACCACAAGGCTATAGAAATTAAAAGAATAAAAGATACATGATGCAAATACCAATAGAGAAATGATGTCTTTTTGAATGTCAGATAAAGTAGACTTTAATGGCCTAAATTGATTTAAATGCCAAAACTGACAGAAATACAAAGTAAAATAGATAAATTGTCATTTGGGGAGGAAAATTTTAGCACACAAATTTACAAATTTGTGGTAACTGACAGATAAAAGTTTTAAAAACCAATAAACATAGAAGATTTGGAAAACACATTAACAGATGTCCTCATGGAGACACGATGGGGAAGTTGATACATAAGTGATAGTAAACCAATAGTTATAAGCTGCAGCAACATCATATGCATTCTTTTCAATTATAAATGAAAAATGTGCAAAACTGAACCATGAAATATACAAAACTGCTGGGCCATGAAGCATATCATGGTAAGTTTTTAAAAA
Source organism: Galagoides demidoff (assembly GCA_963574575.1). NCBI lineage: Eukaryota > Metazoa > Chordata > Mammalia > Primates > Galagidae > Galagoides > Galagoides demidoff. The sequence goes on from CAUYQV010116848.1 coordinate 23,371, forward strand.
ATGGAAATAATAGCTTTTCACAAGATGGCGCCGAAAGTGAAGAAGGAAGCTCCTGCCCCTCCCAAAGCCGAAGCCAAAGCAAAGGCATTGAAGGCCAAGAAGGCAGTGCTAAAAGGCATCCACAGCCACAAAAAAAAGAAGATCCGTACATCACCCACCTTC